>VXCM01002118.1:0-17914 GCA_014773175.1 Lucifuga dentata | reverse complement strand
CTCTCTCTCTCTCTCTCTCTCTCTCTCTCTCTCTCTCTCTCTCTCTCTCTCTCTCTCACACACACTTCCTTCCCAGCTGCCACCATTCTTGTCACTAATTAGAGTTCTCAGCTTGTTCTATCCATTAACTCCCCATCTTATTTGAGGAAAGATCTATTCTATTCTATTCTATTCTATTCTATTCTATTCTATTCTATTCTAGCAGATTGTTTCTCACTTCTCTTGCTGAACCTACTCTTCTATCCATTTGTGTGTAATCTGTCACAGCAGTGCAGATCCAAACCTGGTTTATGTAATCTGAGTCCACACACACACACACATACACAAACACACACAAACACACACACACCACAGGCTGTCCACACACATTGCATGCATGACTGCAGAGTATTTCTTCATGCAATGTGTGTGTCTGTGTTCACGTGTGACTGTAAAATCTTGCAAGCATCAGCTTCATTGGACTGTGCAGTTGGTTTGTGTGTGTGTGCGTGTGTTTGTGTGTTTCGTCGTCCCTTTTAGTTCAGAAGGGTGGAAGAAGGATTGTCATGTCTGGTGAATTTCTGATTGGATTAAAGAAGAGATGATGGTGATGAGCGAAAGAGTAATAGATGGAAAAGCAATAAAAAATAAATGAGGCAGGAGCAGAAGACAGGCTCTCCTAAATACCCATAATGCACTCTGATGTCATGCTATTTCCTCTGTCTCTCTGTGTTGTCCTCTTTAATACACACTCAATGCACATGTCTGGCTTTGCTGTCTTTCTGTCTCTCAAACACACACACTGCTCCCCCCATCATTTGGTGAAATCAGAAGGGGTATCTGGGAGTTTATCATTCAGGAAGGCAATGAGCTAATGAATGCCTCACTTCCATTTAACTTCATCAGTTTTACCATGGCTCCGTCTGTCTCATTTCCTCAACACAAACAAATCAAACGCACTCGTGTTATCCATCTGCTGTGTTATCAGACTGTACTGCTTCTTGGCATCGCTCACAGGCGTGCACAAACACACACACACACACTGTGATACACCTCTTGGCAGTCACAGCGAAGGAGCAGTAATTTCTCCTCGCCGCAGGGTATTTATTTTTGAAATTAAAGAAATGGAAGGACGACAGAGTGAGACAGAGTGAGACAGAGTGAGACAGAGTGAGAGGAGTGCCAACTCTTTATGAATGTGGAGCCAACAGACTTGTAAATGCACTTATTTCTTCACAAAGATGTGGGGAAAGTGAGAGAGTTGGAGGAGATATCAGAGAGATCAAAATGGAAGGAAACTGCATCTCAGGGCAGCGACGGATTAAATGAATTGGATGCTGTAGCAATAAATATGAATTCACAATAGCTGTGATGCTCCTGCACAATTTTGCAGAAAAACATAATTAACATTAGGCAGAAGCAGAAACCAAGAGCATATTAACAATCATGGAGTGTCAGTGGAAGCATCTTTGTTACGCTGCAGTTTTTGCAGCCATAGAAGCGATAAGATGCTGAGTTTGGAGGAAGATGTGGCTTGAGCAAAAGTCATAGCAAGGATTATTTTCATTCATTAGTAGTTATTTTGAGGCGACGATGACAGGAAATTCCCTTACAGTGTGGGAGGACTTCCACCAAAACATACTGAGAATAGAACAAACTTTTTTCACATTCTTGTAAATGTACATCTGTGGCAAAACTAGCTGTGCGACAAAAAAAAGTGAAGAGCACAAACAATAAAAGCTTTTTAATTAAAAAAAATATACTTTTATGTACATATAAAATACACATCCTAAAAAAGTTAAATGCGCTAGCTTCACTGGCTGTCTGTCTGATTTACAATAAAGACTGAGCTGTCGCTCTGACCTTAAAATTAAAGTCAAATCTTTTACCATCCTGAGGTGGTGTTAAGATTCTTAATCACGATCAGGCTAAATGATTATCAATTCACTCTAGACGACAAAAATCAGGTGAAGAATCCTGCAGCGTGTCTACTGGCTTTACATTTATTTATTTTTTTAACCAGACAGTCATATTCATTCACAAATCTTACCTTATTCCACAAGATTTATTTCTAAGTCAACTTGACATCATGTCCAGGTTGTAACACTTTATTCATGAAGTGATAGTTTGTCTCCTTGAATCTTGATGGGTTTTTTTTTTTCCAATTTGTAGTTTTGATTGTAAGTCATCTGAGTAAAAGTCTCAACTACAGCAAATGGCCATGACATTAAAATGGAGAGAGGCATTAAGTGGAGGTGTGAAGAAACCGATGATGAATGCAAAGCAAACGCTGAGATCCCCTCAGGATACTAGCATAATGTGTGTGTGTGTGTGTGTTTGTGTGCGCATGTGTGTGTGTGTGTATGTGTATGGAGAGAGAGAGTGTGTATAAACTTCATGTGTTATGTATAAACCTATGTGTTTCCATGTTAGCTCCAATTGCATGCGCTCGTGTGTGTGTGTGAGTGTGTGTGTAAGTGTGTGTGTAAGTGTGTGTGTGTGTCACCAAGTCATTGTAGCAAGAAAGAATTCTATATGAGTCAACAAACGTGCAGAACAGTATGGTTTGTGAATGTTTAAATGTTCACTCTCAATGTTCGTATTCATTTATTTATGCATAAGTGTGTGTGCATGTGTGTGTGCGCGCTTGTGTATGTGTGTCCATCCCTCAGGGCCTCTGCTATACTCTGTGTGTGGCATTAGCAAAGCGACCGAAGTCTGAGCACCATACTGCCAGTACCTCTCAACATCAAACATCACACACACACGGGATATGAACATCTGCAATATGACTTGTGCTTGGGAAGAGCAAAGAGGGTGCGTGTGCGTTTGTGTGTGTGCGTGAAAATACATACCCATGTCAAAGCCGGGTCAGATTATGCTGATTGTATGTTGCGTAACTCCACATGTGTAATATGCATGATGAGATTGCATACATTACGTCGCAGGGATTATCGAAAGCCACAATCCGTGCTGCGTAAAACTGTCAGGGCCAGTTAGCTGAAGTAGCTGCAGCCACACAGACTTTGACGCTGTAACGCGTCGAACCTCGGGTTGTACAAGTGTTCTTTCATTACAGCTTGTGCATAAATGTGTCTGCTTCAACAAACGCAATTGTGGCCATTTTCAGTGCTAAAGGTTGGAAATTCAACTTGTTTTTTAAGAAATCTGTAGCTAGGTATATCAATGACCCTTTGCTACATCCTTGAGCCAAGCGCTGATTCAAAATAACTTTATTAACAAGAATGAGCAGAGATGGGAGGATGAAGCTGGGTGTTTAAAACTTTTCAACAAATGATGCAGATGCAGTTATTCCTGACTAGTTTTGACTGACTTCTGATCGCAGTCCATTCCATTATCCTCCGCTTATCCGAGTCTGGGTCACGGTGGCAGCAGACTAAGCAGCCCAGCCCACACTTCCCTGTCCCCAGCCAGGCCCCCCATCTCCTCCTGGGGGATTCCGAGGTGTTCCCAAGTCAGCCTCCAGCGTGTCCTGGGTCTTCCCCGGGGACTCTTCCCAGTTGGACGTGCCTGGAAGACCTCCTCAGGGAGACGACCAGGGAGCGTCCTTAGTAGGTGCCCGAACCACCTCAACTGACTCCTTTGGATGCGGAGGAGCAGCAGCTCTACTCTGAGTCCCTCCCAAATGTCCGAACTTCTCACCCTGTCCCTGAGAGTGAGCCCAGACACCATACACAGGAACCTCATTTCCACCATTTGTATCCATGATCTTGTCCTTTCAGTCACTATGTAAGGCTCGTGACCTTAGGTGAGGATAGGATTGATAGATTGATTGGTAAATTGAGAACCTCACCTGCTGGCTCAGCTCCCTCTTCACCATGACGGTCCAGTACAGCGTCCATAGGACCTCGGACACCACACCAATCCATCTATCAATCTCATGCTCCATCCTACCCTCACTCGTGAACAAGACCCTGAGATACTNCAATCCATCTATCAATCTCATGCTCCATCCTACCCTCACTCGTGAACAAGACCCTGAGATACTTAAAATCCTCCATCTGGGGTAGTGACTCCCCTTTAACCTGGAGGGAACAGTCCACCTTTTTCCGGCAGAGCACCATGGTCTCAGACTTGGAGGTGCTGATTCTCATCCCAGTCGCTTCACACTCGGCCTCAAACCTACCCAGTGTGTGTCGAAGGTCACCGTCTGATGAAGCCAACAGAACCACATCATCTGCAAAAAGGTCACCGAACTGGACACCCTCCGATCCCTGACTGCACCTTGGAATCCTGTCCATGAAGATCACAAACAGGATTTCCGATTGCAATGTGATACGGATTTTATGTTAATTTAAGGCGTAAGTGGGACCGTCATCATGGCATTAATTTAGAACACCGATTAAACATCTTCATCAGAGGCGCCCCCCGTGTACAATCATGAAAATAACAGGCACCCACCAGCAAATCAGAGCTCAGTATTCTAGGCTGCTGTGTAATTTGTGTCAAAGCACACAGCAGCTGACATGATAAAGATCTAATAAAAACGTGAACATGCGAGTCTACATAACATAACACAGATTTTGTAGGATTTTATATTAAAGGATGAATGTGTGGCAGTTCCAAACTTTACAGAGCCGGTTTAATATGATTTTTTTTCCTACTATTATTCTGCAGATTTAATTGAACATTTCGTGTGATGTCTTTTTTCCAAATGTACTGCGTAAATAAACACACATGCACACACACGCATACACGCTTACAGTTAAGTCTTTTCCCTCCAGATCCCCGATCATAAAGGCTGTGTGGTTATTAACCTGCAGCCTCAGAGCCGTGCTCATTAAGATATTAAGATCTTTCTCTAGTGTACTGCTAATCTACAGATAGAATAAAACATTCATACACACTTCACCATTCATCCATCTGCTGACACACACACACACACACACACACACACATTCTCCTCTCCTCTCCTCTCCTCTCTTCTCCTCTCCTCTCTTTTCTGTCTTTTCTCTGTTCTCTCTTTTTTCTTTTCTTTTTTCTCTTTCTTTCTCTCTCTCCTCTCTCTTTTTCTCTTCTTTTTTCTCTTTTCTTTCTTTTTCTTCTCTTTTTCTCTTCTTTTTTCTTCTTTTTTTCTTCCTTCTCTCTTCTCTCTTTTCTCTCTCTTTTCTTTCTCTTCTCTTTTCTTTTTCTCTCCTCTCTTCTTTTGTCTCTTTTTTCCTTCTTTTTTCTCTCTTTTCTTCCTCTCTTTTCTTTTTCTTTCTTCCTTTCTTCTCTCCTTTCTCCTCTCCTCCCTTCATCACCAGAATGACAATCATTTGCATGGATCTGGTTCGTGGCTTCAAACATGCTTTTACATGGATCAAAGTAGATGTTGGGAACACACATACATGTACACACACACACACACACACACACAATGAGCGTGTTGCCAATTACTGACTTCAAAGAGAGTAAACGCTATGCTTTTTCTGTTTGCCTGTGAGTGAGTTATCCTGAAATAGTCTCACACACACACATTCACAACTGCCTACACAAAGTACACTAACATCTGCACACATAATCAATCTGTATGAAAGTAAAAATGTAAGAGCAAACCTGCACTTGTGTGTGAGAGGGAGGACTAAAGCAGTGTGTGTATGTGTGTAGCCCGCCCTGTGATTGCAGGTGTAATGACTGCTTGTTATTCTCAGATCCGCTGCCTGCACGGGCCGTCAGGTGAGCGTTGAAGGCTTCTAAAGCCCTTTCATGTCTGCTTCAGCTAAGTTGAATCAATCTTTGAATCGTGGATCGATTAGCCATCCTTGATTTGAGTCATTTGAGGCGCAGGAACTTCCTAATTGAACTTCGGAAAGCACTTGCACACTTAAACACATTTTAAGGTTTGGGGCATGATAAATTGCTATGGACAGTCTCCTCAGGGATGAATTGAGAATCACAAGAGCAGCAGAAGTTATTTTGATCTTTATGTTTCCTTTGTTTTTTATACTCTATTAGACAAAGAACACCTCAGGGTTTTTGATTGATTTTCCAGCTTAAATGCTGCCAGTTGTTTCAGTTTGTGTTACTGATCACTTGAATATTTAACCAGCATTTTGTTTTTATTTGCTTGTTTATATACTTATCTTTTTTTTTTTTTTTTTTTNTTTTTTTTTTTTTTTTTTTTACCCCAATGGCTCTAAAGGACCATACCAGCGATTGTGCATGTTTGAGCCTAACATTTCTGACAATCATTTCCCAAAGCATACTACTGGAATGGTGAATTATATTTTTTTTTTCCTACCTTCCAGACCACAATTGGTTTCATTTCATTCTGCTATGCTATTAAAATCAACTTGTTGATACTTGAAGCATTCTTGGGATAGGTAATCCATCATCGCCAACAAGNGGTTTTTTTTTTTTTTTTAGAAGTTATGTAATTTTAGCATTTAAGAGCAATAAAAAGCGTGACGTGAATGTATGTCTCCAGCGGGGAATATAGTCCCAAAAGAAGACCTGCGTTTATGGAAAAATTTAAATGACTGTGGCTTAATAAGGCTGCATAACTATTAGCAGGTGAAACATTGATTTTTAAGGTGGGCGTATCACTTGAATATTTGATTTTGAAAGACTAAGAG
This sequence comes from Lucifuga dentata, assembly GCA_014773175.1. NCBI lineage: Eukaryota > Metazoa > Chordata > Actinopteri > Ophidiiformes > Bythitidae > Lucifuga > Lucifuga dentata. The sequence continues at coordinate 11,357 of VXCM01002118.1, read as the reverse complement.
ATTTTACAAAACATCAGAAAAGCTGAAATACGGTTTTATCCTTTGGGAAATGATTGTCAGTAATGTAACATGTATAAAAATGAATATATTCGGCTCAAACATGCACGATCGCCGATATGGTCCTTTAAGTCTTCAACAATCTATCGCCATCAAAAGCGATCTTTAGCCAGCGTCTGTGCTTCTTTCATCATTAGACTGTTGTCGATTCTGCACTGTCGTGACATCGGGAATCTATCTGGCTTCCTTTTCCCTGTTGGTGTTCATTTTAGTGTCATGTATCCCGTTGAGAGGATTTCCCAGGACGTATCTCAACATCTGAGCTGTGTCCTCTTTGATTTCCTGACCAAACTATAACTACTAGTCTTCCTGTTAACTTCAACACGGATGCGGAATTTGACTAGAAGACGTTTGTGATCGTACCTATTGTGAAAGACCTGAACTTTCCCCCCATCTGCCTTTATCTGCCTTTTCCAACACTCAGTTTTTTGCTTTGGTTTAGTGAGTGCACGTCTTGGATCTCAGTGACTGCTTCGAAAGCACTGACACGTTCAAGGACACACATTTTTTTGGAAATTGGCTCCCAGATCTCACATGTCGGAATACCCTTGAATCCACCGGCGAGGAGAGTTTTGAAATNAAATTGGCTCCCAGATCTCACATGTCGGAATACCCTTGAATCCACCGGCGAGGAGAGTTTTGAAATTTATCTCTGGTTGCAACCGCTTTACCACATGACGACATGTTTTTAATTAGAAAAGTAATAATAATATAAAATGCTTAATATTACCTTACTAAAGCAAGGTTAAAGTCTGATTTTATTAACATATATAAGCTGATTTTAATAGCATACTAAAATATACAGATGCACGGATGCTGTTTGGTATTTAATGAGCTAATGAATATTGGCTCTTCTGCTTGAGGGTTTTGAGGTTTGATGCATTGCTACAGGGCACCTAAATGCTAAATATAGACATCTTAGCAGAGTGCATCTCTCATTCACTTTCCCCTGGCACATCTTCCCAGTCAGTCATCGGATTCAAACTGACAACCTTCCATTCACAAGTTTGCATGTGCCTCTACAACCTCGGTGTCACCTCCGTCCCCATGTGAACTTCCCTGCTCTGGGAGTGTGAGTCAGCCTGGAGCTATTTAGAAACGAAAGGTGATTGTATTCATAATTTAGAGAGAGAGAGAGAGAGAGAGAGAGAGAGAGGCAGAAAGTTAATTTCACTCAGATTTACTCTCAAATCTATCGACATCTGTGTTTTTATTGTCCTTCTTCACTTCCTGTCAAAAGATGTCCTGGTTAGATGTGAGAAAACATAATCGATCCAAAGATAGAAAAGCAGCTGGGAGCTAAGACTAAACTCATTTCAACCGAAGATTTCTCATTTCTCTTCTCTCTCTCTCTCTCTCTCTCTCTCACTCTCTCTCTCTCTCACATACACACGCACACTCACAATAATCTACTCCTTTTATACTTTTAATGATAACGTTAAAGACTTTTGTATGTCATTAATCACCATGGCAACAATATTGGCCCCACATTTTACTCTCTCTCTCTCTCTCTCTCTCTCTCTCTTTCTCTCTCTCTCTCTCTCATTCACTTTCACACACCCACATAAACACACACAGTGGGAGATTACGTTTCCGTTCTTTCCCACTGTACAGCTAATCTTTATCCAGTGGTGCATGGGACATTATTGGATATGACAGACTGCTGATGCACACTCATTGTTGCTTAGATTTGCTGCAGGATCCAATTCATTCAGTGATTTTGTGTGTATGTGTGTGTGTGTATGTGTGCGAGAGAGAGAGAGAGAGAGAGAGAGAGAGAGAGAGAGAGAGAGAGAGAGAGATTGTGTGGGTGAAACAGAAAGAATGAGTATCTACTGGAAGCTAATAGCAGGTGTGTAACACCCTACGAACCAGACTACATTCTCTCTCTCTCTCTCTCTCTCTGTCTCTCTCTCTCTCTCTCTCTGTACAATAAAGCAGGTAAGAACAGTTGAAGATGTCTTTGAGCAATAGCAGATGGAAATTCAAGTACTGCATATGGGGCATTACTCACTTATTGCGTGTTTGTGCATACATGTATGCGCGTGTTTGTTTGTTTGTTTGTTCCTGCAGCTGACTGCATATTTAATGTACATGTTCCCCTGAGGAGTTTTGCCTCAGCTACACACTTGCTCACCAGCCAAAGAACAACACAGTAATGGATGAAAGGTGTGTACGACACCATGCATTTCTTTTTTAAAAAAGTCTTTTTAGATGCATTTGTTTCTTTTCTTTCACATCCAAAGCTTGCAGGTGAATGAGACATAATCGGCTTTAATCCAAACTGTCGCGTCCCTTGTTTTTCCTTTTTTAATAAAACATTTCGGACCAGTTGGGTGGGGTTGAGATGAAACATTAAAAGCAATGCCGTCATATATGGAGAGCAATATTCATCTCATAAAGTCTTTAAAGCTGTGGATCCAACTTCTTCACAACTAACAGACTGTGCTTTTCATCAAGGGCTCCTAACCGGCATCTTCTGGTTGAAAATTGCTCGAGATACTCTGGCTGCATCACGCTGAGAGACATTACATGGAGGCAGTGAACTTTGGCAGGCGGAGGATATTACTCTCAGCAGGGTCAGGGATTGAGACCAAGACAAAATCTATAACAATACCTGAATGGTGTTGCAATCATGTTTTTCACCTTCTTCCTCCTCCTGACCTCTGAAAACCAAATGTAACTGAGCCGACGCTGACACTGTTAGCTTAAACACTGCTGCATGTTCTCGTTCTCATTATAAATAGTTAAATTTATAATGTTAAATAGTTAAATTTATGATGCACCCCTGTGGGAAAGAATGAGTGAATAAATCAAGATATTGCTGAAAAATGTGACTACAGAGGGCATCAGAAAGCAGTAATACATGCAAGCTCGTGTTTTAAAGTATGAGCACAGCTAGAAAATTGCTTTGCAAGGAAAATTACATTGTAAATTTGTCATCAGACACTTCTGCTTGTTGTCAGGGCAACCAGTAATGCTACCGTGTCCTCGAACGCCACATAAAACCCCCAGATGAATGCAAGAAGTCAAACGGCGCTCTGAGCAATGTAGGAAATCCTAACTTGAAGAAGTAGCAATAGCAGGTAGGAGAAAGTGAATATATGAATATATGTGTGCAACATTTCTTTCTTTCTTTGAGTTTTTACTTGGAAAAAAAAAATCCAGGAGTTAATCTGTTTATTGCAATTATTAAAAACACAATTTTAGGATGAATGCTGTTGAAAATTGAATTCTAAGAACACTGTTTGCAGCACAAAGAGAAACTATTAAACCATTTATTTATTTTAATTCAGCTGAGAAAGCGGTGCATAATAAGCAGCTGTGGCATTTTCTTTCTCCGTTTTCTTCTTGTTATGAGCTCAAGGATATTCTGAGTGTTTTTGCTGCTGAACTTTGTTTACTATAATCAGTCTGCTCTGGTCACAGCAAAGCAGCTTCAGATTCAATGCTTCTCCTTCAAAAGCAGTCCAGTTTTTTTTTGTTTTTTTTGTTTTTTTTGGCGAAAATTGATAATAGGGAAAACAATGAGCCTCATAAATAACAATATAAGAGTGTCCACTCGATCATTTCCATATTTTGCAGGGAGAGTTTTTGGATTGTGTGTGTGTGATGTGTGTGTGATGTCCTGTAGCAGAGAACATGGATGGATTAGAGCAGGTCAGACGGAAAGGTAAGCACAAAGTCAAATTTCCAGTTGTGAATGGCGTCTGTACATGACTCATCCTCTCAGTTCAGTTAGCACTCTGTTATGTGTGCGTGTGTGTGTGTGTGTGTGTGTGTGTGTGTGCGCGCACACTTTGTTGGCTTATGTGTATGAGTGTATGTTTGCGTGGCAGCCAAAAAGGCAGTCAGCTGCAACAATGAGTCACTCAGTCACCCTCAACTCAATATGGTTCCCTTTCGACAAGACTGAGTCACACTTAGAGGTGTGTGTGTGTATGCATGCAATTGTATGTATTTCTTTTGTGTATGTGGTATTGCATTGTGTTTTTGTTTTTTTGTCTTTTGCATCTCTGAAGCAACATGTATTGGTGTCAGCAGTATTTCATGCGAAAGCAGTTTGTGTGTGTGTGCGTGTGCAAGTGTGTGTGCATGTGCCTGCATGTGCACGTGTGTGTGTGCATGTGCCTGCATGTGCACGAGTATACCTTGTGTCTGTATCTAGTTAGCTCTGATTCCGTTTGACCTTTGGAATTCTCTCAGTCCGTCACACACCATTGCATGAGTATAGATTCACAGACATTGTTCATTTAGTTTACACGCGTGTGTGTGTGTGTTTTATATATATAGGAGTGTCATGAATTGAATTGTGAAAAATGCCAGAGAGGGGTCAGTCCATCTGGTCAGCTCATAGCTAGCAGGTCAAAGGTCATTTAGTTTTGATGAAATAACCCTTTAAGTGCTTTTTTAAAAGCCATAAAGGTGCGTTGTGGTTTTACAAGCCAAGCTCTCGCCTTGTGAATATGGATTATGGCTCTGATCAATAATTGAATCCTTGCATCGGTGTACCACAGGATCAATAATGAATACATGAGTTTGTAATTGAAATGAATTCCCAAAGGGCAGAAGGTGACTTAGATTCAAATGAAGTCAGTCAGAGATGATTTGGGTGGAATGATTAAAATAATTCATAGGATTATAATTTTTCAGACAACAGCGATACTAACAAATGTTCATTTTAGTTGTGAAAAATACTTAGAATTATTTTATGAATCTTTCATTCAAAAGTGACATCTGGGTTTTCTGCTGGTCAGCGTATCCGTCGTCCATTTGCTAGTTGATCCGACGACCACAAGGGGGCGCTAGTCTGGTGTCTGTTTATGAAGTTCTGCTTGCTGTGTAATATGCGATTAATGGACATTTTTTCAAGTTTGCCTTTCATTCATTCTAATGCAGCAATTTTGTGCTCAAATACACACACATGCACACACGCACGCACGCACGCCATTTTATCTAATCTGACACTTGAAAAAGATACAGATCAAGAGCTGGAGTGGTTTGTCAGCTTTCATGCAGGACTGGCTGCACACCAAGGGGATATTTAACATGTTTTCATCTATCTTCCAGTACATATATGAGTGTGTGTGTGAGTGTGTGTGTGTGGATGTGTGTGTGTGGATGTGTGTGTGTGGATATGTGTGTGTGTGTATGTCAAGGTAAGTGCTCTTCTTTAAAGGCAGTCATGGCTGAATGGACGTGAGTGAGCTGAAACGACCTCTCCTCACCTCTAACACACTGTCAGCTGGGTGCAAACTGTCTCTCTCTCTCTCTCTCACACACACACACACACACACACACACACATATAAAACACTGCTGCGTATCTGATGGTCCAGCCGATGCTTCCATCCCTGGCGTGCACAGCCATTACCGTCACACTGCTTCTGAGAGGAATATTGGACTTTAATAGAGGTGAATCTGATGTAGCTTGTGCGTATCACGTTTAATATAACATTTAGTTCCAGCCAGAAAATAATATCGCGCAAAAGCCATCCCAGCCGAGGAGACGGCGGCCTCATGGTGAAGAAGGTGAGCTTGTGACCGTGAGAATGTCAGTTTGAATCCCAGGAGAAGATGGCAGGGAGACAGAAGGAGACAGTTTGTCCTCCTTCAGTTGCCACTGTCAAAACGTCCTTGAATAAGATGGTGAAGTCCAGTATTATTGTGTGATGATGATGATGAATATGCAGCAAAAGCTACCGAGCTTAATCAACCGTCCACAGATGAAGGTTAAACTAATAACCTCTGACATTTTTAAATATTCATCATTAAAAGCACAAAAGGGATTTCATCTAAACTCCAGTTACAGAGGCTTTCATTTAAATTTTTTATTTTATTTGCTGCTTTAAATGCTCGGAGCTGCTGCTTCTTCTACAAATAAGTGATGGCTTTTAGCTGTCTGGCTGCTGCAACTCGAGCGTCGCAGACGCCGTGGACGAGCAGACACAGGCTCCTTTCCAATTGGCTAATTTCTGCTTCTTCCATCCTCCCCATCCAAAACACGGTCGACCTGAGCAGACCCAAACAGAAGAGCCACCAATTAATGAGCTGCTCTACTTTTAACTTCCTCCTCACGTTGGCTAATAACGCCTCGGCTTTTCAGTCTTCAACTATCTGTTTGGATCTCTATGGAACGCCAAATACACCAAAATTAAATAAAAAAAATAACTTTATGCAAAAATAATTTTTATCATGAAATCTTATTTCATAATAACACTTTTATTTCATAATGCCCCGTTTTTCAAAAGTCTCTTTTATTTCACAGCACCGTTTTTCATACCGGCACATTTCATCACGAGATTTGAGGGCCAGTGGGCGTGGCCTTACGCTGATCGTTCGTTCCTGATTCCAGACAAGGCAGACAAATTCAAGTCAAAACTTTCTACTACAACTATTAAACTGTCGCCAAATTAAGTTTTGAGATTTGTTCATGCGGTAAAGTAGCTGCTTATTATTTGAATATATGGTCGACTGATTAAAATAATGCTGAATTATAAATTGGTTTTGATGTTTTCGGAGACGGGAGGCTCCGCTAGAGGCTCCCAGCAGTGAGCAGCATCCCTGCTGACCGGTCATCCCCATTACCACGGTGATAACAGTTAACTATAATTAACAGTACAACTAACCAGACAAATAATAATTTAACTTTAGATAGAAAGTTTCTGTTGTTTCAAATAAATGAAAGAATATTAGAATTTAACACCTGATTTATGTGTTAGAGAGAGAGAAACCAAATCAGTTTTTAATTCAGCATTATTTTAATCAGTCGACCATATATTCTAATTCTAAGCAGCTACTTTCTCACATGAAAAAACTTCAAAACTTAATTTGGCAACAATTTCATAGTTGTAGTAGAAAGTTTTGACTTGAATTTGTCTGCCTTGTCTGGAATCAGCAACAAAGGATCAGCGTCAGGCCACGCCCACTGGCCCTCAAATCTCGTAATGAAATGTGGCGTTATGAAAAACGGCGCTGTGAAATAAAAGAGACTTGAAAAACGGGGCATTATGAAATAAAAGTGTTATTATAAAATAAGATTTCATGATAAAAATTATTTTTGCATAGAGTTATATATTTCATAATGTGGTTTTTATTTATTTAATTTTGCCGCATTTGGCGTTCCGTAGATCTCGAGTCACACGTCGGTGGAGCTGAGACGCCAGGAAGAGAATTCAAAGGATGCTAAAGAGCGCCACCTACAGAAAGCAAGTTGGAGGAGAAGATTGATCATTGTTTGACACGTGGTCCATGAGAGGCGCAGAAACACAACGGCTGCTGGAGAAACCGAAGTGTTTGTACGTTGGGACTGCCTCACACTCCTGCGTTTGATGTAGAAGTGGCAGTAAATTCATAGTGACAGAGGAGCTCTGCAGCTCATATTTTACTGATGGCAAAGGCAGCGCCACACAGAGATTTGGTGAGAGAGAAGGCATCTGCATCTTCATTGATTTTTGCTTGGATTATCTTAAATTTATGGGAACATAAATTACATGTGTGTGTGTGTGTGTGTCTCTGTTTACTGCATGAGATATTGTATGTAATATGAATGAAGCAGTTTTTAAAAACTTTTTTTCTAAAGTCTGTGCATGTGAGTGAACTGTGTGCTTGTGTGAGAAATTGTGTGTGTGTGTGGGGTTCCCTGCAGCCAAGCCAGATGGTGATGTCAACTGCAGACCACTAAAATTGACTGCTGTGACATCACCTCACACAGACACACACACACACACACACACACACACACACACAGACATACTGTGTCTGTGTGTGTGTGTGCACATGCTGGCTGACTGATGACAAGGACAAGGTGACTTAGAGACCAACCACACCTGCTTTGAAGAGTCGCCTCCTAACTTTAATTCTCTCTCTCTCTCTCTCTCTTTCTCTCTCAAGCTGCCCCTCTGCAGCAGAGGGGCGGTTTCACCCATGGCTGCACACACTCGTTGAGCGTGCTCAGCATAATGAAGGAACACACACACACACACACTGAGACACAGACAGCAGCAGTAATTAACTGCTAACTGTGAGAAGTCATTATCATTACAGGAACGAGGTGGGATCAGACGCTCCCACCTACATNACTGCTAACTGTGAGAAGTCATTATCATTACAGGAACGAGGTGGGATCAGACGCTCCCACCTACATAATGGACAATTAGTCTCTGTATCTTCAGTGTCCAGCCGAACACGTTGGCTTTTCAGGAAAAGATCTACGCAGTTTGGTTTTCTATTAATTTTTTTTTTTTTAAACACAAAATAGAAAAACCTCAGAGTCCTGAAGGCGTTTCTCACCAGTGATGGTTGTTTTAATGGGGGTCGTGGTCATTTTGGTTTTAAAAAATGCCTCTCAAGCACTTTTGACAATTTATAAGGCATTATCAGTCATTTGGCCAGATTCCTGTTTTATGAAGATCTCTAAATAATCATTTTCAGGTTTGTCACTTAAATTAAAGACCGTAATGATGAGTTTCTTCAGAATCCATTTTTTTTAAAACTGGTTTTTGGAATAATTTTAGAATAAAGGCTTGATGTTTTCACGTTAGAACATCCAAATTTCTGTATTTCAGCAAATCCAAGCGTAACTTAGAATGATCTGATTTCACTTTTTTTACTCGCTGTCTCGTGGTAACATTATTGATTCCAGTCTGTTGGCGTGTAATGGGTAATCATAGATGGAGATCATTTTAAAATTAAACTCTCTGAGCTTGCCTGCTATAGTTGAATGCATTACAGACCAGACAAATTGGGTGAAATTGTCCCCCAATCAACTAGTTTCAGTCTGGTCTAATGGAAGCAATATGAATTCTGCGATCCAATCAGCTCGCTCGGCTGATGCTGGAATTGATCCTTGCCTGCACGCAAATCCACTTCTCTGATTACCTGCATACTAAATATTCTCCCTCATTTTCTTTCTTTCTTTCTTCTTTGCAGTTGAGGTTGTCATGCAAAAGCCAACATGTTAGCAGAGGCTTAAATATGATTCAGTTGTGTGCATGTGTATAAGGTTTTTATGACAGTTTTGTGCTAGTTTTTGTGTTACAGAGCGCCCTCTTGGCTGTCTTCTTTATTACTCCCTCTCAAGGTTAAAATGGAAATCTACATTCTCCATATTAGCCAGGCCGTATATCTCATTTAGCCCCTGACATATCCTGTCCTCATGTCTGCTCCGGTTTTATAGTGCTGCCTTATCTCCTCCACTCATTCCTCCTCCTGCAACTTTCTCCTATCTGAAATATAAACTGTTTTCGACTATTTAGTGCTCCTCTCCTCTCCTCCTCTACTGATTAGCTCCTGTTAATTAGAATAATTCATTTTTAATGAGCTGAACACTGATTGCCTTGTTCTGGTCTGTGAAACAAGCTCTTGCATCACAATCTGCTTAGAACTTGAAGTTATAATTTTTTTTTTTTTCTGTCTGCATATATAGTCATGGTATATGTCAAGATTGGCATAACCATTTTGTGTGTGTATATATATATATATGTAATTTGATCTTGCAACAGACAGATAACATAAAGTGCATAGAGGGAAAACATAAAGTTATAATAATCTACTGTAGCCAAACACTAAACCCAGATTTAAAAAAAAAAAAATCATCAGTATACTGTTTGTTTTCTAATTTATTGCACAGGAAGTGACAAAAATATATAAAATAAATGTAACTTATTAGTTTTCAAGAAGAATTTGCCACCAAGAGCACATTACGTAGCCACTATGGGTTAAGATATGATTTTTCATGAAGGCATGCCCAGTCTGTTTAGTATACTGGCAACTCCCTTGCCCAAACTCCCTTGCTTATGTGTTTTTATTTTTATTTTTATTTAGTTATTTTTTTTAACTTACAGAATAAAACAACAACAAACAAACAAACAAAAAATGATCATCGTGTTACATACAAGTCAGTAAATTATTTATAGCTGAGGGTCATCATAAATGTCACACATGTCAATGAATTATATACAGATATGACCCATAAATAGTCACTGATACACATGTATCTGCTATTAAGACTCACACTGAACCTCTTTCCCTGTATGTATATAAAAGTGATATATTTCTGTTTATCTATTTAATACAATTTTTCTCATTGTCCTTCCTTATTTCATCATCTGTGCAATAACAATGTACCCCTTGTCACTTTACCCTACACACATCCCTGATTATAAATGATATAGTAATATATTTTTCTTTTTTTGCTGTTTGTACAGCAAAAAAAGTGTTAGATTTCATTTGTTTTTACCACTTATCTCGTATTGTCGCTTTTCTTATTTTTACTTATTTTTATCCTATCTTATATTTTATCTTCTGTAGAAGTGCTCTTATTATAACCAGTGTTCTTTTTTCTTTTTTTCTTTTTTTTTACTGCTGAGCTGACCCATTTCTCTCGTGAAACACATTTCGTTGTACCATTGACCCGTGTTAACCAACATATAACAAATAAATTTGAATCTGAATCTATAGGGCCCAGTTATTGCATAATCAAGAAACTTCCACAAAGGTGCCCAGCTTATGTGTTTTAACATTCTTTTCAATACCTGCTGTCTGCCTTCTCCCACATCATTTTGGGATTAACTTACTGTACAGTCTGCTCAGCTAAATCTGGGGGAGGTCTCAAACTTCTGGCCTGTAGTGTGTGTGCTGGTATGGCTCTAATAATTTATTGTTGCAAAGACAGAAAAACCCTCACACAGCTTGGTTCTACACAATCATCATAACCGTTATTTAGCCAGGGAAAGGCTATTGAGAGCAAGCTCTCTTTTACAAGGACAACAAAACAATAAAAACACATAAAAGCCACAACACAACATCAAAGAAAACACATACAACCCACACCGGTCCATACTGGCCAGAAGGCACTTAAATTGATTAAAATTGATTAAATTGTTTAACTTTACCAGCTTTTGTAAATTATTCCACTTGTGTGGGGCATAATTTTTAAAAGCCATTCTCCCACTCTCCGTATTAAAATAATGGTTAATGAGGACCAACTAGTCTTGTGACCTAGTGAGACTGATTTATAATTTAAAAGACCTGTGAGATAGATAGTTATGTAGTTTACCAAAACGACTGCCACCCAACTTTCTCATAAAGCAGATAATGATGTGTTCTAAAACCATCTCCAGTTATAAACCTGAGGGCAGAATGATAAACGGCATCCAGAGGTTTCAGAGTAGAAGCAGGAGAGTGCATATAAATGGTGTCACCATGGTCCATGACAGGTAAAAATGTTGACTGAACAATTTGCTTTCTGTAATTCTGAGGAATACATGCCTTATTTCTATTTAAAAAAAAAAAAAAAAA
>VXCM01002117.1:38111-80775 GCA_014773175.1 Lucifuga dentata | reverse complement strand
TGGAGGCAGATGATTCGCTGTGGTGACCCCTGAAGGGAAAGCCGAAAGGAAAAGAAGAAGATAAAGGATAAAGGATTCAGCATATAAAGGAGGAAATACAAGACTGATTACAGATTGAAGATTGAATTTTGAATAAAATTCCTGTCCTGCACTTTAATTCATTTAACTTGCGTGAGTAACAGCATAATAAACATCTGGATCTGTTCTAATACACTATACTTTGTCAATTTTTGTATGGAGATTTAAAGACAATTAAATGTGTAAAAGCACTAAGATTCTGTCCTCATTTTAAGGAATATGATATGGTTGGAATTATCTGCTGTTGCATATTTTCAACAGTAGATGTCACTTTTGTCATTTAGGATGTTTTATTACAGAATAACCTGCATTGCATGTATCGTTTTCATGACAACTTTTTCCACTTTTCATTTCTCCATGTCTGCATTTGCCTTTTTTTATACTCCTCTACAGAGAAAATGTGAGAGTTTACAGTCGTCATCCAATTTCTTCCTCACAGATGTCATACAAATTCATGTGCACATTTCTGCAACATATAACATTCATCATGTCTCTACTTGTAAACACACTTAATTTCCATTCCATGCTGTCTCACCTCTCCATTTCCATCTGTTTTTCACATCTGCCTGCCTGCTTGCACATCATCCATCTATCCTGCATGATTTCCTGCCTCTTTTGATGGTTGTGGCCCAGAGCCCCACCAGGGCTATTCTGTTAAAGATGGCAGTGCAGCGTTGGGGGTCCGATCACCAGTCCTCAAGGTCGGGCTCTGCCTGTAGCCTTAATCGGACCCCCCTGCTGGAGGCAGAGCTAAGAGAGGCTCGGCCCTCCTCAGCAGGCTGCAGCCCATCACACCTGCAAAACGAAAGAACAGAGAAGGAAAAACGAAATGCTAAAGGATAGGCTAGGATAGTCTGTAGGTTTATGGGTTTGGGTTCCAAAGACAACGTGACCGACAACATGACTGACTCTGCCTATGTGTGTGTGTTTCTGTGTGTGTGTGTTCAGGAGAGACCCTATCGCAGTCCAGAGAAGAGGTCGTCTTTGCCCAGGCCGGCCAAATCTCTGACACGTCACATCCCTGCTGCTGAACAAGAGGACAACAGCACCCCCTCCAGGCCAACCTGTAAGAACACACACACACACAAACAGCACCACACACAACTTCATAGCTTTTTCTCCCACCTTAACCCTCGCTCAGCCTTTTCTGCAACACTACAACTCCACGTCAGTCTTTTGCACTTTTACGATTAAATTCTGCACTTAGGTGTCAATCCTCATTTTAACTGCTACCACATTCCTACTCCTTTTCTTTCCTACTCCTTCTCCCTTCACCTCCCTGCTTACCTCCCCACCTTTCTTGGTCCACCTTTTGCTTCTCCGCTCCCTCTAAGCGATCCAGTCCAGAGCGGACAGCAGGTCTGGAAGAGCCCCTAGTATGGCAGGTAGACAACTCAGTAGATCCTATTCGACGCATTCCACCCTCCTAATTGAAAGCTACCCAGTGTTTTATTCATTTAAAGGACCATACCACCCATTTTGCATGTTTGAGCCTAATATGTTCAATTTTCATACACGTAAGGTTACTGACAATCATTTCCCAAAGGATAAAACCGAACCAAAGAAAAAACCTGAATACATGTTTTGTTGGTGATGATGGATTACCTATCCCAAGAACTTTTCAAGTATCAACAAGTTGATTTTAATAGTNTTTGTTGGTGATGATGGATTACCTATCCCAAGAACTTTTCAAGTATCAACAAGTTGATTTTAATAGTACCAGAATGAACTGAAACCAGTGGAGGTCTGGAAGGTAGGATAAACATTTTTAATTCACCGTTCCAGTAGTATGCTTTGCAAAATGACTGTCAGTAACCTTACGTGTATGACAATTGAGTATATTAGACTCAAACATGCAAAATATGGTGTGGTCCTTTAAAAATGGTATGGTCCTTTAATGCCAACACAAGTCACTCACCCCATAGTATCGATCACAGTTCATTACTTGATCGTTGAGTCATTCATCATTCATTCATTTCATGGTCACTATCGTCTTGATTCAGGAAGTTGTTGGATTGCCCCTGTATCCTGGCAACAAGCCGTCAGTGTTAAATGAATTCATCCACCTGTGTGTGTGTGTGTGTGTGTGTGTGTGTGTGTGTGTGTGTGTGTGTGTTTGCACTGTCTTCTTCAAACACGCTTGCTTGACTGGTGCTGTTTGTTTTGTGGAAACTGAGCAAATTAGATGTCAGTTTGGCAGCGTTCACAGTGCCATGTGTGTTATGTTTTCTTGTCATCATCATCATCATCATCATCAGAAGCAGATGAAGGCTTATTGCTGCTGCAGAATGTGTACACACAACGCATCTGTTGCTCTGAAATTAATCTGCCTTCTTTCTTTGTCTTTCAACAGGTTTTTTGTTTCTCTCTTTATTTTCCTCCTCATATGTTTTAGCCTTTTATTCTCTGTTATCTCTCATCACCCAAACCCAATCTTTGTCTTTTCCCTCTTAGGTACAGATTCGGCGCGTTCCCGATCAGTGCGTAGTGGCACCTCCACCCCCGGCTCCTCTGCTGTCACGCCCGGTACGCCCCCTAGCTACTCCTGCCGTACCCCTGGCTCACGCACCCCCGGTAGCCACACACCCAAATCCTTCAGCGTCCTCCAGGAGAAGAAGGTAGCGGTGATCCGGACTCCTCCCAAGTCTCCCTCCTCCGCCCAACGGCAGCTGAAGGTTGTCAACCAGCCACTGCCTGACCTGTCAAATGTCAAATCCAAGATCGGCTCCACCTCCAACCTCAAACATCAGCCAAAAGGAGGACAGGTAACAGGCTGTTCTGGAACCTGGTAATGATAAAGTATTCAGGAGTTGCATCAATCAACTTCTCCATCAAGCATTTATCTTCTTCTGCCACCTGGAGGTCACCAAAGAGCAAGTTATGCACAGCTTTAAAAATAAATTCCCTTTAACTGGCCGGGAAGAAAGCAGGAAGCGGTGTTTTTAAGATACATTTGTCCCTGAAATTACCTAAAAATATTTTCTGCTCTTTGTTGAGTTCTTTTAATTAAAACAGTATTATTCATATATTTTAATATTCATAACCCAGCTTAAAAAAAATGAATATTCATATGATGTCCACAGTCCCTTTGAAATTTCAAAAAGATATTAATGTCATATGAATATAAATCAGGTAAGATTATAACCTGGAAGGAAGAAGAATTCCAATGACGCAAATATTTGAAAGTAAACTTTTAAACCCTGATGGAATTAACATTTCCAGTCTTTTCCAAGGTTTTGATGACAATCTGCTCTGTCGTGATCTCCATGTTGGTGCCAGACATGGTTGCTAGGAGATTTGTGATGTCACTATGAAATTATTCATTATCAGAATATCAGACAAATGCGCTGTGAAATTCTTCTTCTCCTCCTTCTTTATCTCTCTATCTTAGACTCTCTAAATAGTAGAAATGTAAAATGAATTTTTCTCCGTTTCACTCACTGTCTGCTCCCCTTGCTGTCCTCTGATCTTCGTCTCCATCTCTCTGGGTGAAGCTTCCTCAGCTCCTCCTAGCCTCCTTCCCTCTGTCCTCCCCTGTCATTCCTTCAACCTTTCCTTTGGTCTTCCTTCACAAACCAACTTTGTCTGAAATATAGAGCACAGGTAAAACTATAACATTTCCTGTTAACTACGTGTACCTGCTGCAACAGTAGCTTGGGAGCAGTCAGCTTGCACCATCATTAGCCCTGGGGATCTGCTTTCCATATCTCCCTGAGGGATTTCCCCTCCGGCTCTCTGTATTAATACCTGCAAGCAAGCAGAAAATCTTATGGAGAAGTTATATAATGACAGAGGATTTTGCTTCTTCTTTTTCCAAGTTTTTACATTTTTACTCAAAATAGTAGCAGACGAATCCTAACAGATGCCTTTCTGTTTGCATGTAAAAATGGAATTCAGACATATATGTTAGCACTTATATTTTGAGTTAGGTGTATAAGATGAACATTTGATTTTGAAAGATTAGGGGATTTGGCAAAATAACAGGAACACTAAAATATGGTTTTATGTTTTGTAAATTGGTTATGAGTAACATATCATGAATCTGGATTGTATTTATTGGGCTTAAACATGCAAAATCAAAGGAAGTGGAATTTAACCCTGGACAAAGCTGAAAGTGTGGTTGGGTACAAAAAAAGAAACCCAGTGACAGGGTTTTCATCCGTCTGTGTGAATTTTTAATCACATAACCAAGGCGACAGACAGTCTTAATGTTCCTGCAGTGTTACAAAGATCAGACTTTTCATTAACCCCAGTGATACATGGCAGAGGAAGTCATTTTCTCTCAGTTTCTTTCCTCTTTGGGGAAAAAATGAGAGAAAATGAGGCAGTAATTTTTAATGAACATTGGAGCTGTGCAGTCTGAGATATTCGCTGCTGGAGCTCTGAATTGCTGTGTGAAATCTCAGAGAAACATGCGAGATTTAGAGTTCCTTACATTAAAAAAAAAAAAAAGAATAATAAATACATTTTGGTCTAACAGAAGTGATATTTTTTCACCTTTACAGCACAAAAAAAAAAATCACATTGGGCTTTTTAAGCAATATTTTTCTGCCTTAATACTTTCCACTTTCTTAGCACACGTTTAAAAAAAATAATAAAGCTTTAGTAACATGGTAGTCTTTTATATTAATATTTTTGTTGTGGTTAGATTGCCATTCTGTACAGTTCAAGTGCTTTGTCATTGGTTGACCTTGCTGCTGGTTTGCTGCAGCAGCCGTAGGATTGTACGTGTGTGTGTGTGTGTGTGTGTGTGTGAATGTGTGTGTGCACAGGTAAGAGGAAGAGCTGTCAAGAGAATCCAGGTCAAGACAGTGTAGATGGGAGATAGAGGCTAGTTCTTAGGGTGTGGGTGTGTGTGGATGCGTGCGTGTGTTTGTGTGTGTGTGTGTGCAGTGTTTCTAAAAAACCCTTCCTATTTCCTTTCCTCCTCCTCCTCCTCTGTTTTCACCATGGCTCTTTGAACAATGTAGGAGGATTTTTTTTTTTTTTTNATTTTTTTTTTTTTTTGTTTTAAATCAATACAAAGGGATGGATTATGCAGAAATACTCTGATTAGTTGAGTTACAGCACAGTGGGTGGAGCCAAGCCAGGAGCAAAAAACAAACAAACAAACAAAAATGTATGTATATATTAAAGATCGTAACATTCATCATCAGCAGCCTAATTAGTAACCTGCTTAGTTACATGTTAAATATCTCTGAACAAACAAGGACAGAAGGTCAAGATTTAGCCAAGTTAGCTAAAGCCAGATAGCTTAATAGGGTTTTATATCTTTTTCTCTTTTATTTATCTTTACTTGCTGCATTTTTCATTAAAAAACATTATAATTTCATCAACTCAGCCAGGAAAAACAAAAGTCTTTTGTCTCTGAACTTGACCAATCAGATCATTTCTGCCTTGATAAATGTTTGTAGAGCTAAAACTCTGCATGCAGAAGAGACTTGGCACAACAGGATAAAGAGAATAAATTGTAAATACAAGGTAAATGTAAATGCACGTGACGACACATTGATATCTCATCACACACTTGACTAAAACAGGCACATATAGCATTTTTTTTTCATTTGATTTTGTTTTTAGGTTCAGATTTTAAACGAGAAGCTGGACTTCAGTCATGTTCAGTCAAAGTGCGGCTCCAAGGATAATCTGAAGCACTCGCCCAAAGGAGGCAATGTATGTACGGCCTTCTCTTCTCTTTCTTTCTCTTTTCTCATTTTCATGTTTTCATCTGTCTCTCCTTCTATTTGTCTGTTATTTCTCAAGCAGATAAAGAGTTTAGTTCCAACATTTAATACTGTATATGCATGTTACTTTTTGATAAAAAAGTAAAGTTACCTCGTTCCAGTGAAGCACTCAAAGGGTGGCCCAGGTGGCCATGGCCCCCGAACGAACTAGTCTTTGAAAATTTAAGGCAGAACTATTGAGTTACTGGCCACAGCATTACAGGACACTTTTATGCAACTTCTTATTTGAATTTACCACTCAACCTTAAAAGTGGTACAACACCTGCAGAGGGAATTTCTAACCCAACTCCTGCATGGAAAATGTTGTACTAAACACATGAAAGGAAGGGAATAGATCAAATAAACAGCAATTTTTCACTTTTGAATAAAAATGTTAAATTTTGCTTTCTAATTGCCTTATTTAGTGTTTGTACAAGATATGAAAATCTCCACTCAAATATGTTGTAGGCTAATATATCAACTTTTATCCAAAAAAGGATGAGGCTGAGGACTCAAAGAATTACAATTGCAACTTCTCTGCACTCAAATACGTCTTTATCCCTCCATACAAAGCAGTTTCCATGCATAAAGGGCTTCAGCTAAAATAGCTGTGATTAGCTGTGGATTTATATTTGGGACACTTTTATGAGAGCATTTTGAGATAGAAAAGAGGAATCCACATTTATGCTCCTCCCTCCAGTGAAACAGTGTGTGTAGTGTGTTTTATATTTTAAAAAAAGTGCCCTGTCATTTCCAGGTCATGATTCCGAATGTTAAACTGGACTTTAGCCATGTTCAGGCTAAGTGTGGCTCTCTGGACAAACTCCAGCACATAGCTGGTGGAGGAAACGTGAGTGATGCAGCAATCCACTTCACAAACACAAACAACAACAAAGCACGAATGTGTTATGAGCTTGAATTATTTGCTAAAATTGTTTCATTTTGTGCAAACTTTTACATCAAAAATATCATTTTTTCTATATGTCTGAGGTCCACCATACAGTATCTTTGCATACCATATACATTCATAACACAGATACCCTTTATAACATGCAGGGCTCTCACAGTGTAGGCCAATTCATGACATCTGAACTTCTATATCTATTCTTTTTGTGAAGAATTTTTGGTGCCACTTTAAGACAAAGAATCTATACTGTTTGAACAGCTAATAAATCATTTAGCGATATTCATGCTTTAATATTCAAGCTGTGCTGTTGCCCACAGGTCCAGATCCAGTCCAAGAAGATAGATCTGAGCCATATTACCTCAAAATGTGGCTCCATGTCCAACATTCGCCACAAACCAGGTACAACCACAGCTTATAAACTGTAATTTAACCAATTTATGACAGTGTGTTCCTCAAGGACACTTTAGAAGTACTTTTTAAAGTATATATGGACAAGAACAGGATGGTAGATGTAGGTAAAGTTGGTGTTTGGGACTGTTTTGGAAGCACATTGTCATTTTTATGCACTGCAGTGTTCAGACTCAGATTTATGTTACTCACCTGGAGTATCACTCAGGAGAGGAGCTTCCCCGCAGGCACTGTGGGTTTCATGCTTTTGTTCCCTCCTCGCTGTCCTGTTCCCAGGGGGTGGTAACATTCGCATTGACAATGTGAAGCTGGATTTTAAAGATAAAGCTCAAGCCAAGGTCGGCTCCTTGGACAACACCAGCCACGTTCCTGGAGGGGGAAATGTCATGGTACTAATAAACACATTCTCTGATATTTCCATTCACACACATCCAAAAGGGACCTTCATTAGAGCTCCACCTAAAGCTCCTACACATACTTTGAGAGATTACTTACTCTTTTCCTCTATCCTCTCACACCAGATCGAGAGCCACAAGCTGACATTCCGGGAAACAGCCAAAGCTCGGGTGGACCACGGCGCAGAAATCGTCATCACCCACTCGCCCGGGGTGGAAACTGGAGGCACCTCCCCTCGCTTGTCCTCCACTGGCAGCATCAATGTCCTGGAGTCTCCTCAGCTCTCCACACTGGCCCAGGACGTCACTGCCGCCCTGGCCAAGCAGGGTTTATGAGCTGGAAAAACACATCCACTTCTCTCCTCTTCCCATCATGTCATACACACATAAACATCCCATGTAATTCCAAGGTGTTCCCCTGATGCCCCCAACACACACACACACACACGACCCCACAGGTTCTACAGTTGTAGCTGATTGACTGTTTTGTCCATCTACAACCCTTCCAGCCTGCCTCTTCTCTGCAAAAAAAAAAAAAAAAAAAAAAAAAAAAAATGCAATTTAAGCCACACATTCATCACTGGAATTGCGAGAACTCAATTATAAGATTTCTCATTCAAACCCTCAAGTCTTTGTATATTTGTTTGTTTCCTGTTTGGCAACTTCACTTTGGACTTTTTTGTTTGCTATAGGCTGAAAAGCATCACCACATTCCATTTGTTTCTGGAGTGAAGTTTAGGGAGAACCCCTCATACTTGTGTCAATTTATGGTACTGGATGAAAGATACAGTATAGCTAGTCTTAAAGATTCATTTGTGCGAGAGACTTAACCTACACAAACGTGTTGTAAATGAATGGCTGATGACGTGAGCATGTCTGCTAAAATGTGACATTTTCTAGTCAAACAATATGATGTTTTTGTTGCTTGGTTGGTTTTAATCTTTTGATTTCCTGATATTATGTGCTGAATCGCTGGTTATGTTTTCTTTTTATATGTCACTGTAGTGGAAGTTGTTATGGTTTTGTACGTCCCGCGGCTGCAATGGCTTAGCACTTAAAAGTGGATAACCAATGCAGTTATGTTGAGTCAAATGCTAAAAAAGCTAGCTTGTTTTAATAAGATTTTGTTTTTGGAAACCAATGGGCTGCTCTTTTTTTTTTTTTTTTNTTTTTTTTTTTTTTTTTTGGATATTCGAGCACTGGTTTTACATTAGCTCTGTGATTTTACTAGGCTGCAACAAGGCTGTTATGGTGGCATGGCAAATAAAAACGTAAATAAATTAGATCTCAAGCTAAAAGGCATTTTCAGTGAGTGTAAATGGCCAGGGTGCATCCCAGCCTCCCTCCCTTCCCCCCCTTCCCTGCACAGACTGGATTGTACAGCAAAGAAGTAGTGGAAAGTCTGAAGCTTTATATGAAAACACTCCAATGAAAAAGCAGCTACTGGCCCTGTGTGACAGTGATCCAGCACACCTAGAAAAGAGAAAGAAAGCAGAAATGATGAAGAGACAAATGGAAGAATGGAAGAAAACCTCAACTTACAGCTCTTAGGCTTAAAGAAAAAACAAAACGGTTACCGTTGTGAAACCTCCNCCCCGATGTTGGTCACCCCACTTGTGTTTTTCTGTGCTTCCTCTTCTTGCCCTCCTCCTCCTCATCCCCTTTGCCTGTGTAAGTGTATTTAAAAGATCATGTAGATGTGTGCACACTTTCCCATGTTTGAGACAATGACAAATGCTCTGACAGGATGATGACAACAGAAATAAAGAAAATAAAAAACCTGCTTGTCTCTTGTGTGAATTCTCAAAAATATTGGGATCAGTTTATCTCTGGCACAATATTGAGTTTTTAATCCAATAAAATATGGAAAAAGAAGAGAAGGATAATAAGTTGTCATGCAAGTAAGAAGTGGTGATGTGTAAACTATCTTTTACTTTTATCCCTATTACTGCTTATTTTCTCTTTTGTGTCCAATGGTTGTCACGGCTTATTCATTAATTTATTCATAAAGCACATTAAGTATGTATAGTATTTTAAAAAGTATTCTATTAATAAAATGCATTATTCATATTTACAATAACAGATTGACCTATGATCTCTAGCAATATTTATTATGCTTGATTGAAAAGTGTAATTTTTCCATTACTTTAATTATTTTACTTCCTAGATTTTAATGGTTCTATGGGAATTTATATTTAGTTGTAGTAAATTTTCATCTTATGGTGCATATTTTATAAGAAAAATTTGATAACCTAGCATTTATAGCGCAGTAATACGTTGTCCACCTGTTGATCTGATTTTGAACGGGAATTATCTCTCAAGTGAATGCACCATCCGGATCCTGACGTGTGATTAAAGCCACGATCGGTTGAGTTTGTGTTTTCATATATAATCGTAAATGGGGGTTTCCATAATGCAACATGAGACATGAGGACGAGAGGAAAAAAACAGCTGGTCCAGATGCAGACACGCCGACGCACGCTACGTCTTTAAACTGTCGCTGTCCGGTGAGGGAGGTGCTGAAATCTTTTTCTTCTATTTTTTTCTCTCTCTCTCTCTCTCTCTCTCTCTCGCTTACCCGANGGGGGGGGAGGCTCGCTCGATCACCTGGGCACAACCAGCCGCCGCGTCCCCGGTGGTCGTACATGAAGGTCCGTCCAAGATGGTGAAGAGGAAAAGCCTGGACGACAACGAACAGGAGTGCGGGAAGGGAATACCGTTCCCGATCCAGACCTTCTTATGGAGGCAAACCAGGTTAGAGTGTGTTTCAGCGGAAATTGATAACAGGTGTTACCGAAAATACAAGATGATCTGACAGCCTGACAACCGAAAACGAAGCCTGAAAACGAAATGTGTTGCAGTACTTTAACCCTTTAAAGGGAAATCTTGTCTCTAGTGTGTTTGTTAGTTTTAAATGGAGGAAGGTGTGATTGCATGTGTGTGAATGGAGATGGATACAGATGGTGTTATGTCTCTGTAAAGCAAATTTACATTTTATGATCTGGACTATTTGTAGTGTTTGTGCTAGATTTAGCTCATATTATTATTGATAAAAATATATGAATTGTGTTAGAGCATTTTTTTTCACAAGCATGTGTTAATCATGTGTTCTAGTGCTTTTCTGCGTCCAAAGTTGGGAAAACAGTATGAAGCATCCTGTGTGGTAAGTCATTTTCATAATGCTGTGTGCATGATGAGGGGAAATAATCTTTCTCTTTCCTGTAATCTGTTTTTACCTTAATGTACCTGCAAATCATGTGGACTTTCCATTCCACATTTAGCAAATTAGTTTTCCCCCCAGTTTCCTCCTATTACCCAGGGGCCAGACCACTGGAAACTCATATGCATAATGATGCTCCTCCTGATCCCTTTGGACCTAAACAGGGCTCCACTGTCTTTCCCACAGGCCTGGCCTTGCTTGGGGCCATGTGGGACTTTAGCTAGTCAAAGAAAGAGGCTTTAGTTTCTGGCTGATGTCTTTTCTCCCTGGCTGCCTCCCCAGTCTTTTGAGCGGGTGCTGGTGGAGAATAAGCTCCACGGGCTGTCGCCGGCCCTGTCAGAGGCCATCCAGAGCATCTCCCGCTGGGAACTGGTCCAGGCAGCTCTGCCTCATGTACTCCACTGCACCTCCATTCTGCTGTCTAACAGGAACAAGCTGGGTGAGGACACACAGGACACACTTAGACAACATTTCAGGCATAACGCTGACAGCTTCATCACTGAACAAATGTTCTTTCAGTCTGACTGATAAATGACAGATAATCGTCTTTCTTATGGAGATAAACATGTAAAGCATGTGGCCATACCTCTATTTTTCTATGCATTATGGTTAAAAAAAAAAAAGGACCAAACAATTAAAATCTTTGTCATTTTCTTGCATTTTCCAGCATGTCAATACAGACGGACACTGTAGAAGTGCTATTAACAATGAGGAAAATGACACTTGATCTGATTTGATTTGTCCAATGTTTCACAGTCACTATATATATAATTCAATATTTTATGCCTATTACCTTGTTTCCCCACAATTTCAAGAAATAATCTAATGGTGCATTTTGATATTATCCAGTTGGTTTTGATACAGTTTTAGAAGCCCAAGAGGTGATAGACCTTTAAGTCATTTAATCCTTCAATTTATGTGAAAAATCACTACAACTAACAATGTTTTAGTTTCAGATACGTTTTCATGTATGTGTGGGACGACTGAGTAACAAACACCAGTGATTCATGCTGCCTATTGAGCCCATTCATCACCTCAGTCAGCTGCACTCAACAGTAACCCCTGACCTTTGGCTCCTGACAGGTCACCAGGACAAGCTGGGCGTGGCCGAGACCAAGCTGCTGCACACCCTGCACTGGATGCTGCTGGACGCTGCCCAGGAGTGCAACCACGAGCCCAGTCTGGGCCACGGCTGGTCGGGGGGCAGCAGCAGCAGCGCCTTCCTCCAGTCCGTGGGGAACCAGGGTTCATCCCCGGGGGCCCCTGGCTCCTGCTCGGGGTCGGGCCTGGGAGGATCTGGGCCTCAGCACAGCAGTTCCCTGCTGGAGGAGGATGAGCATGCTCGCACCAAGCTGTTCCACAAGAGTATGGCTACTGTGGAGCTGTTTGTGTTCCTTTTCGCACCGCTTATTCATCGGATTAAGGTCAGTTTTTCTCATTCCAACAATGACATTCTCAAGGAAGCAAAATATTTCTCATTTTTAATGAGATTTGTATTATAAATATTGTAGGATATCAGATGCCAGAGTCATCTAAAATTGTTATTTTTACTATCCTTTGTTGTACACACACGCACACACACTCAGGGACACGCTGTCCTTATTGATCTGTGTGTACAAACAGATGCAGTGGTCAGGTTGCAGTACTCTTGGGATTGTATCCTGTAAGATATCATTTCGTAAGAATAGTATCAAACATGATGATATCTAAGCTGCTCAGGACACAAAAGTTGATTATTCGGTCTTCCAGGTTGCTCCTTGCTTTGACTGGATCATAATTTTACAGATGAAGAAGCTTTGCCTTAACATGAAAGGTTATTGTGGTAATCTGCTTCCTCTAAATAGATCGAGTGTCGTTTTTTATAGGAGTCTGACCTGACCTTCCGATTGGCCAGCGGTCTGGTCATATGGCAGCCAATGTGGGAGCACCGCCAGCCCGACATCCCTGCCTTCACCGCGCTCATCAAACCTGTCAGAAACATCGTGACAGGTGAAAAATCCTTATTTAAAGCTTAAAGATTAAATCAACTTTCATTTGTTCGTAATTAAGACGTGTAATCTATGCCACCTGTTCTCAACAGCGAAAAGGAACTCCCCAGTCAACAACCAGTGCAGCCCCTGTGGATCTGGCAACCCGGGTCCCATGGTAAGTGAACACTTTTAGCTCGGCTCCTGTCAAATCTGACAACCATGATCCCTTGGTGCTTATATGTGTTCAGGCAAGTACCAAGACATCCTCCCCTCCCCCCCCCTTGCTCATCCCCCCTGGGGTTGGCTGCTAATATTCATTAGTACCAGCCATCCGGGAGCATTAGTGTGGTTAGCCAGGGTCATGACAGAAACCTCAGACCCTTTAATTATGAAGGCTTCTTGCTGTCTGTCTCTCTACCCAGCTATCTGTTCATCTCTTTCATTTCCAGGGTTTCCAGGTGGTTTGTGAAGCCACCCAATCAGATTCCTCCTCCCCTGCATCTGGAGAGCAGAGCTGTCGTCGTGGTAACTCAGTCGAGAAAGGCGGCCCTTCCCAGCAACCCCCACCAGTCAAAGGACCTTCCAAGAAAAAGTGAGCAGCTTTAATCGATTCAGCCTCAAGCAGTGAGATAGGTAGCAGTCGTGCACACGTCATTGATTTTTGATTTGAGAGAAATGTTGAAGCGTCATGGCCATTTAGGCTTTCTGTTTAGCGGGAGCAGGCAAAGGTTTCAGGCGTCGAAATGCGACACGTATATGAGAACCCCCATGACAGTGACTTTCACCCAGCCAGCCTACTGTTTCTCTACTGTTTCCTCACATTACTGCAGAGGTTGAAAGTCATTTACACATTTACTACACTGAAGTACAAATTTGCTGTACTGGTACTTTACTTTAGTGTTTTGGGAGACTTGCAACTTTTTTTTTCCCCACTAAATTTCAGAAATATTGAACTTTTTTTACTCATTACATTTACCTGATAGCTGTAATTACACTGTTACACTGTAGATGTTTTTTATTTCATTTTGTCCCTCCAAATTTTGAGATTCTCAGCAGTTTCACAACACTCTGAAAGCAACCATTCTTTTTGAGTAGAATTTACAGCTAATATTTATTTGCTTAATTAAAATTTTGAATGCAGTATTTGCCTCATAGCAGGTCTTGCACACATCATAACCCAATCATCTAATCTTCTTACTGAAGCTGTAATATTGTCAAAGAAGAGATCAAAAATGTATATTTTACTTTAACATGGTGTCTTTTTTTTAAGTTTTCTAAGCATGAGGAACTTTGGATTATTAACACTCATTTGGGGTCATTTTCAGCTGTTGAGATTATGTTCTTGCAGTTTGCATGGAAGCCAACTAAGACCTGGTGTAAATGCACCAGAACAGCATAAAGCCATGTTAACCTGCTGTTATTTATTAACTCAAGGACGAGATGTGTAGAGATTGTCAAAGGAGAATGCGTCTTTTCATGGTGTCATTTCATCAATATGTAATTTTACTGCAGGGATTGAATTAGTAAAGTCTTTGCTCACTGAATAATTAACACAATAATCACTTGTGCATTGAAGCAGTGCAGATATGTGGTGATTTATACTTACGATGACACAGAGCCGATGCTGTCTTCTTGTTGATGGCTAAACATTCTCCCAGTGGCATCGTCTGTTGAACGCACAGCACAGCTCGGTCAATATCTTATGAGTGTGTGTGTGTGTTTGTGAACACTCCCTCCTTCCCCCGTGTAACATGTCGCTGTAGGCAGTATGGTCAGCAGACACATTTTATCAGACCCATCTGACATTTGCCCACATAATCTGGCTAATTATGCTGAAGTAATGTGCTACATGTCTAAACCTGGCGGCGTCCCTGGCCTGGCGTGACATGGTCTGGCTTGATTTGGTTTGCCCACAGCAAGTCTGGCATTGTTCATTGTTCAGTGCCGGGCTTATACTCAATCTGTGCCCGCTTTGGCATGGGCAAAGTCAGTGTGAACAGTTTGGTCGCAGCAAATGTTAACCGTGCATATTCAGAGTCTGACTTTGCTTATCTAGAATTATGCAAACCCAAATGTAGGATTATTCAAATGTCTTAAAGTCCTCCTCCATGCATGAGATCTAAGTGTACTATTGTCATAAATGAAGTGCTTTTAAAAAAGGAAATAATAATACCACAATGGAAAACTAGAACAGTATTCATTATAACGCATACCTCTTTTTTCATTAAGAGTGGTGCAACACTTTGATAGAAAAGAATACTTTAACAAACACTTTTTCACATTTTGCAGTAAAATTGCCTCATTATGGGGATTTTTGGATCCTCTTCTATCTAATAATCTATCTAATCTATCTAATATTTACAGAGTTTTTGAAGAATTTAAGTTCTTGATCTGCAAAGTGACTAGAAACTCAAGCTTTCCTGTAAATGTAATGGAGTATAAAAAGTACAATATTTGGGAGTAAAAGTAGCACTAAGAGGAAGAAAAGTACCTCAAAATCAATTTTCAGCTGACAGTTCCCAGATAAATACAGTCTAAAATATGTGCATTTTAACATCCATGTGGGTGTTTGGTATTAAATACACCGCAGTGGGTTTGAGAGAATACGAATGGTGTGTGAGAAGGCGTAGAGATTGATAAGCCATCCATCCCTCATCTTGACTTGTTCTGACAACAGCCAACTCACTCCAGCGCTTCTCCTCATCCATGTGACAACCAGCAACTGTCTGTGAATCAGAATCAACCCTC
Organism: Lucifuga dentata; assembly: GCA_014773175.1. Classification (NCBI taxonomy): domain Eukaryota; kingdom Metazoa; phylum Chordata; class Actinopteri; order Ophidiiformes; family Bythitidae; genus Lucifuga; species Lucifuga dentata. The sequence continues at coordinate 65,326 of VXCM01002117.1, read as the reverse complement.
CTCCTCCTCCTCCTCCTCCTCCCTGGTGGTACGGCTCCCTCCCCTGCATCAAACAGCTTCAAATGGAAAAGCGTGGCAGGATTTTTGAGCAGTCACATGATTGATGTGGGTTATCCCTATTGTTTCTCTGCACATGCTCAGCAAAGGCAGATTAAATGCTTTCTGTGTGTGGCAGTGGTGGGTATTTTAACCTGCAGGACTGGTTGTGAGAACAGGGCTGGGGAGGGAACTGAGTGGAATGTTAACTAGTCTTAAAGCAAGAGAGAAACAAATTTCAGCATTTGAGGGGCTTTGATCAGAAGCATGAATCCTCCTCCATGTAGAATCCAGATAAAATCATTGCCACCTTCAGCCCCTCTGATTAATGCAGCAGACTTATTCCTGCATTGCTCAGAACATTGCTGACGCTGAGGCAGTTTCCATGGTAACTCCTGGCTGGCTGCTGCATCTCTGCTACTACATGGAGTCAGGGACTGGGCTGGGCTGGGTAGGTTGAGCTGCCTCTCCGAGTGCCTAGGGTAGCTGTCGTCACCAGGTCTCCACAGCAACCTGACACAACAGCAGTAGTGCGAGTGTGTGAATATGTGTGTGTTGGCTAGACAGTGAAACATGATACAGCCTCCCTCTGCTTTCCTCTCTCAATGATTCATGTAGATATCGACCGTCTCTTCCTGCTCCATTTAATACAGCGGCCAAGATTAAATGCCTCTCTCTCTCTCTCCTTCCTCCTCTCTATTATCTTTCTTCTTCCTCTCTCTCCCTCTGTCATGGTATCAATGTACACCAACCACTGACCTTCATTCCAGCTTATTTATAGTGGACTCACGTAGGCTTAGGCTCCCTCGCTCTCCCCGCTGCCATCCCAGTGATGCCGAAGGGGGGTTCTGCCCTTGTTTACCATCTTTCTTTGATGCATTATTCATGAAGTAGTGTGGTATAAGATGATGATACACAAATATTACAGGAAAGGCCATAATATATGGCAATTGTTGTGTTTTTTTTTTATACAGTTTGGTGATATTAATCAGTCTTTTCAGTAGTGCCATGCTTTCCTGCCCTACAGGTATTTAGACCTCATTATTTATTATTATTAGTCATAAAATCTGGGGATATTTGTGTTTATTTTGAATATCTAAAAAAAGGATGAAAATCAGATCTGTGTGGAAATCAAATTATTAAAACAGCATAAGCAATTGCAATTAAGGGCTTATTTGCCTATCTCAAAATAATTTCCAATGAACTATGGTGAACAGTGTCCTTTTGTAACAGGAATCACAACTTTTGGGGGTAAATAAAATCCATTTCTGCCTAAAGAAAGCTGGGTGTGTTTTGGGCGAAACTTGAGTTTACTAATTTCTTTGTTTTTGTTCCAGGACATCAGCCCCTGCTGGCGTGCCTTCATCTCTGGCCCAACGAGCCCAATACGCCATTTACTTTGATGTGGCCGTGCTGCGTTGCCTCCTACAACCCCATTGGACAGAGGAGGGCGTACACTGGGCCCTGATGTACTACCTGCAGCGCCTGAGGCAGATCCTGGAGGAGAGGCCCGAATGCACCCCAGAACCCTTGGTTGCACCTCTGCCACGCCCACGCAGCAGTTCAATGGTGGCTGCCACGCCCTCACTGGTCAATACCCATAAGACACAGGTAAAGGCAGAGGGACTGGAAGGATGAAGAGACTGGGTTCATGCTTTCTCAACTTAAATATCTTCGTGTAATGATCAAGTTTTCTTGCAGGGTCGGTTAAGATTCAGTCCTGTAGTCTTTGAGATGAAAGTGAATTTTATTATGATCCATGTTTTCTGCTGTGTCTTTGCAGGATATGAGCCTGAAATGCAACGAGGAAGGAAAATCTCTGAGCACAGAGACCTTCGCTAAAGTTTCTCTGACCAACTTACGTCGACAGGCAGTCCCAGACCTCGCCTCTGACCTGGGCATGAACATTTTCAAGAAGGTCAGAGGCATCCATCCACTTACTGCTCGAGTTCTGTCTGACCCTTTTATGCAAACTGTGATTCAAATTTTTTTTTCATAAGATACGATAAGATATGGGGAAATTCATCACCTGTATTATGTTTCAGTTTAAGAACCGGCGTGAGGACCGGGAGAGGAAGGGCTCCATTCCCTTCCATCACACAGGGAAGAAGCGCCAGCGTCGTATGGGGGTTCCTTTCCTGCTCCATGAAGATCACCTGGATGTCTCGCCCACCCGCAGCACCTTCTCCTTTGGAAGCTTCTCCGGCCTGGGCGACGACAGGCGGACTCTGGACCGNACCCGCAGCACCTTCTCCTTTGGAAGCTTCTCCGGCCTGGGCGACGACAGGCGGACTCTGGACCGTGGGGGCTGGCAGGCCACCATCATGGGTAGAAAAAGCACAATTCAATAAAGTCCCATATATTTTATATTTAGAAAATGATCGTTGGTATGAAATTACTTTAAAATTTCAGCCGTGTTTGGTTAAACCTGTTATTTTTATCTGTTGGGTCACTTCCAAGGCAAATTCACACGAAGGGGCAGCACAGACACAGCTGCAGATGCAGACAGCCTGAGCGCCAAACACTCTCATTCCCATCATTCTCTGCTGAGAGACATGCCCGACCACCCCAACAGCCACAGCGATAACACCATCAAGGAGGGTAAGGACTCTGAAAAGGTAGAACATATTTGTCCAGTCAATTCTGAGACCCAAAGAAGCCAAGCTATGAGATTAAGAAATTTATAGTAACACTTAAAAAAAAGTTAGGAAATGCACTCTATGCCAATCTGCAAAATTTGGGATTCCACCTAAGTTATGGACAGAAGATCCGTGATTGGCCTATGAATTTGGTTATGTTTAGGCATAAACTCTGTTGGTTTATTTCAGTACAAACTATAAAAGACTAAAGATGCTTGACTAAGACAAATGCAAGAAGTTAAAAGAATTCTACAACCTTGCTAAATGAATTTAAAGCATATAAGATTGGAAAAACTGCAAAGCCCTGTAAAAAGAAAGAGAGAAAACAACCCGTAATAGTACCCTTGATCAGTTGTAGCAAAAGCAGGACTGGCCCTGTTGTGTTCACTGAGACCTGCTTAACAGAAATAGGACAAGATTATATAACAGGCATATTCTTACAACGATGCTAATTTACATACAAATACCAACACTGCAGGCTTTAGAAAGCACAGTGCAGCACAGTTTTTTAAATATAATTCTGCATAAAGGTTGCCGAAAACAGAATTTAATATAGCAATACATGAAAAACCTCATCTTATCACACACATGTATCCACAGTGCGCTCCCAGATCTCCACCATCACCATGGCAGCCTTCAACACCACCGTGGCATCCTTTAACGTGGGCTACGCCGACTTCTTCACCGAGCACATGAAGAAGCTCTGCAACCCAGTGACCGTTCCCGAGATTCCTGTGGAGCCGCTGGCCTGTGCCAACCTGCCGCGCAGCCTCACCGACTCCTGCATCAACTACTCCTGCCTGGAAGAAGGCGAGAACATAGAGGGGACCAACAGCTTTGTGCTGAAGAACGGAATGTTGGACCTCACTGTGAGTGAGACCGTTACTCTTCATTTGATAAACTGAAATGATCCTGAAATGTCACAAACAACCTCTGACCTTTTCCCCGCCTGCCTTTATCCTCCAGGCGGTCCTGCGGGCAGTGTATGCCATCCTCAGCCATGACATCAGCTCTCGGATCTGCGATGTGGCGCTCAACATCATCGACTGCCTGCTCCAGCTGGGCGTGGTGCCCGGCATGGGCAAGAAGCTGTCCAAGCCTGACAACAAGGAGAACCAGGAAATACGACCCAAAGACCCAGCTGGTCAGGGCCTTGGAGGAGGTGCCCAGGGAGGCGGGGCTGTGCCAGGAGCAGGTGGAGGAGGGGGAGGAAATGGAGGTGGAGGTGGAGGAGGAGGGAGTGGTGGAGGAAGTGGACAGGGGAGCAGGGATGATGTGAAAAACAACAAGGATAATGATAAAAAGGTGTGTACACACTTTAAGGTACAGACAGATTAGTTATACCAACTTTACATATGAATTTAAACACCTTTTTAAACAATAATTTAAACAACTTTACATATTAATTTTAATTTTAGTAAAGTGAATAATAGAGCTAAGAACTGTCAGTGCCAAAACTATTCTCACATCACCATCAAACCATGACTCAACCCAAAGGAACATCATGATTACATGAAAATTTTTGTGTTTAAATATCATAGTCATCTATGAAATACTGTCATATCTATTAATTATATATTGGTATCAAGTGATATAATCAAAAACATGGTGATTATTGGATTCTGTCAGTCTTAAGTCTGACATTTGGTTGTCTTTTGTTCCATCCTGTGAACAGGAGGAGGCTTCTGGGTTCAGCACCCACCGGCTGGCTCTGACCATGCTCATAAAGATAGTCAAGTCTCTGGGGTGCGCCTACGGNACCCACCGGCTGGCTCTGACCATGCTCATAAAGATAGTCAAGTCTCTGGGGTGCGCCTACGGCTGTGGGGAGGGACACCGCGGGCTTTCAGGAGACCGCCTCAGGATGCAGGTCAGATCCCCTCTCTACCTTAACTGAACCTCCTCTACTCTCCCCTGTGTGCACTTCTGCAGCTTTCACAGTCATGTATTCACATTTGATCAATTATTAATCATATTGCTCCACGGGTATAATAAAAGTTGAATGAAAATTAAATGAATCGGCATATTCTGGAAGAGTGTGGGGAGAATTTAGAACTTGATGTAGTGCAGATGTCATCATGTGATATTTTAGTGGTGATCAATAAACTGATACTGATACTTCACTGTAGTGCTTATTGATTATCCCCCTCCACCCCCAGGCCCAGAACTGCCTGACCAACCTATATAAGCTGGACAAGCTGCAGTTCCGTCAGACGATGAGAGAATACGTCAACAAGGACTCCCTCAACAACATTGTGGACTTCCTGCACGCATTGCTGGGCTTCTGCATGGAGCCCATCACTGACAGTAAGTATGTGCTTTGTGTGTGCGCCAAAAACACACACATGCGCTGATAACTCACGTATGCATAGTGTGCATCTGGGTTTTAAATGCAGACAATGTGCAAAAAGTCTTGAAAACACAAACTTTTTCACAATTTTAAGATGAGCGTGTGGCTGACGAAGCTGAATTGTACTTCTGCTGTCTCACCCTGCACTTGCATTCCAGTGCTCTCTCTGTTTGATATACCTGTTTTCCCCTCCTCCTTCCACTCGTCTCTGCTGTCCTTGTTCCTCCATTGTCCTTTTTTCCTTTTTCTCCATCCACCTCAAAGAGTTGAGTCCTTCCTTCCTTCCTTCCTCACTCATCCATTCTGTACACTTGCCAATCCAAAGCTGTGCCCATCACATCAGTGGCTGATCAATGGCTTTATCATATTGTACATGCCAATTCAGTTTTGCATTGAAATATCAAAGTATACTGGACAATTGGCAAGTTACTGAAGTGATGAGTATCAATTATGAAAGTGCACAGGGCACCTTGTTTAGTTTTGATGTACAGTAAGTGTGTATTTGTGTGTGTGTCTCAAGTTCACCTCCTTCCAGAGGTGGGGTGCCCACGTCCTTTCGGACACCACGTACATGTCTGTGCTGGCCTGATGTCAATCAACTTGTGCCCTGCCTCTTTTCTCTTGCAGAGTACGGCAGTGCAGGTGAGAGGTCCAGGAGGGCGAAAAAAAGAAACATCGGTAGATACACATGATCAATAATCAATAACAGTCAATAATAATAATAGCAGTAAGATGAATATACTCACCTGATCAGACCCTTCCCGAGGCACCGCTTCCATTTCTGCACCCATCACTCTATCCAAAAGTGACAAATCTCGCCTGCAACTCCAAAACGTAGACCTGTATACATTGACTCTGGTCTTTACGTGGCCATAAATAATGTTTTTTTTGTTTCTTTTTTGTTTTTGTTTTTTTGCATACAACATAAAACAGCATCATCTATCTGGACCAAGACTAGCCCCTCAGGTTTCTATAGCAGGCCTTAGTCACTTGCATGTATTCTACTTCCTTCCCAGAATCCATTTCAGTTTGCTTCTCCCTCATATGCTTATGATTTTGTGCCTCTGAACCCTTTTCCTNCCCCTCCCTGTTGTATGGGCTCACTGTTTTATACTCAGCTGGTCGGCTATCAATAATGTTGTCCCCTGCTGACTAAACCACCCCCTGTGTGATCCGTGGTCTCTCCCGCCTCCCTATTGCTTCCAGACAAGGCGGGCTTTGGGAATAACTTCACCACAGGGGACAACAAGTCCGTGGCACAGAATATGGAGGCGGTGGTGGTGGGCTGCATGTTCAAATCCCTGATCACCCGCTGTGCCTCCACCACACACGAACTGCACAGCCCGGAGAACCTGGTGAGTGGCATGTGGAATTATCTGTCCATCTGGCTCTTTCCGCCTTCATCATTCTCTGTAAGTCTCCGTCAACTCAGTCTGCGCTGCTGATATTTAGACACTCACATTACTTGTGGTTGAATTATTAATGCAGGCTGTTGCAGCTGAATTATTAATGGCTCATCATTTATGACACCGTTGTTAACGCTTTGTCATGCAGGATAAATTAGAGATTGAGACTGTGGAACTTTCAGGGCAGAAAGATGTCTTGCTAGGATGTTTCAGGCTCTTGGTGTCTTAATTTAACCAATCCAACACAGAGAGACATGAAAGACAATGTATGTCTCCACCAGGGAATACAGTCCTAGGAGGAGGCTGCTTTTACCAAGAAATTACAAATGACCGTGCCTTTTACATTCACGCATAAGTGTTAACAGACAAAACATTGAATTTTAAGGTGGGTGTATCCTGAACACTTGACTTTGAAAGATTATGGGACATGTCTAAAGAACTGGAAAAATAAAATACAGCTTTATGTTTTGGAAAATGATTGACAGTAATGTTGTATGAAAACTCAGTCAGGTCAACTGGATTCAAGTTTTTAATTCTGAAACATTTCACCTTTCATCCAAATGGCTTCAAAGTTCAGAAAATGGTAATGACATCATTTCTGACTGACGAAGCCATCTGGATGGATGGTAAAACATTTCAGAATTAAAAACTTGAATCCAGTTTTCATACAACATATCTACCGCCTGGATGACTGAGAATCTTCATCTAAAGATTGACAGTAATGTAACCTGTATGCAGGTAGTATTTATTGGGCTCAAATATGCAAAATCACCAGTATGCTCCTTTAAGCCTACAGTTGGATCAGTTCCCTGAGAGTGTTGAGGTACCTGGTTTGCCTCAAAGCTGGCACGACTGAGATACGTTGGCAGAAGATGACACACTTTCAAGGTGTGTCACCTTATGGCACGGCATCATGGACCACCCACTCACAGGCTGGAGCATGCTCACATGCACCGTGAATTCATGTGCACAAAAAACACATGAACACACACTGTTTCTTAATCTCCCCGACTCACGACCTGCCCCTTCACACATTCTTCCCCTTGGGTGTGTTGTCCTCTTTCTTTTCAGGGTCTGTACTGTGACATCCGCCAGCTGGTGCAGTTCATTAAGGAGTCCCATGGCAACGTGTTCCGCAGGGTGGCTTTGAGCGCGCTCCTGGACAGCGCTGAGAAGGTCACCACCACCAAGAAGCCCGAGGAGAGGGAGGAGCCAAAGCTGCCCGGACCCAGGAGGTACTGGCTTATCACTCATGCTTGCTGGATGAATGGGTGGAGTGTGAATCTGGTGGCCTGAGCGCTCTGTCTGTGTGGTGTGTGTGTGTGTGTGTGCATGCGTGCAGGTCAGAGGCGGGTGCATCCGGGGAGAAAGGTCAGGTGTCCAGTGCTGCAGACGAGTGTCGCAGCTACATCTCCAGCAGGCCCCCACAGACACCCGAACAGTGAGTGTCGACCTCACAGCATCCCCGTGGCATCACCTGCCTCTTTCCTTAAAAACTCTTCCCCTGTCGCACTCTCCTCCCAACAAACACATCACAACTTAAACTCTTCTCCCTCTTCATCTCTTCTTCTTCCTGCCTCCAGTGAAGAACAGATCCCAGGTGCTCTCCTGGGCCGGAAGGATTTTTGGAGGAAGATGTTCAAGTCACAGAGCGCTGCCAGCGACACCAGCAGCCAATCAGAACAGGACACCTCAGAGTGCACCACCGCCCACTCCGGCACCACCACCGACCGGCGTTCCCGGTCAAGATCCCNACACCTCAGAGTGCACCACCGCCCACTCCGGCACCACCACCGACCGGCGTTCCCGGTCAAGATCCCGCCGCATTTCCCTCCGCAAGAAACTGAAGCTGCCGATAGGTATGGCACGACAATATTCTTAGCATGGAAATGATATTTGTAGATGATATTGATTGTTCTTACTTCCTAACAAAGCTACTAAAAACTTATATTTATCAAATTTTGTGTCTCTATTTCCGTGATTCACTCTAACATGATGTGTTTTGTCTAACGTGGGAACACTGCCCACCTCGAGGCCAAGTCACCTCATCTCTTTGTTCTGTTTTGTGCTCCTTTTTGTCCCTAAGCATGCCGTGGGACTGTTCGCCTTCCACTCACTCGCTCTGTCTTACGTATGTGGACATGTAACCATCTTCATCGTTGTTCATGTCCGTTTGTGTTGTTCATCTCTCCCAGTTGTGCACGTGTTCCAGACCTGTGTCAAATCAAACTTTGCAAACAATCTGTGTGCATGGGATGGGTGAGGCGTGCCAAAACAAGACACTTCAGATTAGTTTTAGGGACCCTTGTTAAAGGACAATATTGGTGATTTTGCATGTTACAGCCCAATAAATACTACCCACATACATGTTATGTTACTGTCAACCATTTTCGAATACAAAAATCTATCTTTTAGTTTTCCTGTTATTTTGCCAAATCCCCTAACACCTTCCAAAATCAAATGTTCAGGTGATACACCCACCTTAAAATTCAATGTTTTGCCTATTAACACTTACGTGTGATTGTAGAAGGCAATTTCTACAATTTTAATTTCTCAGTAAATCCATCATCTCCTGGGACTATATTCTCTGGCAGAGACATACATTTTCTTCCATGCAGCTCCATGTTCTTCCATGGTTGCTGTGATGGATTACTTATCTCAAGGATGTTTCAAGCCTCCAGAAGTTGAGTTTAATAAGACACTGGAATGAACTGAGCCCAACAGCAGTCTGGAAGGTAGAAAAAACAATTCTAATATTTACCACTCCAGTAGTATATTTTGGGAAATGGTTGTCAGCATCATAATGTGTATACAGGTTGCATATATTGGGCTTAAACATGCAAAATGAAATACAGCAACATGGGTGCTCTCTCCGAACAACACCAGCTTGTATCTTGGAGAAATCGGCTCGTAACATTTCTCAAACTGCAGGAGACTCAACCAAAATTGCGACATGTCAGAAGTCCATCTGATCAACTGATTGCTCAATCGTAGACCACTGGGGCATTTAATGGTGCTTTGCAGCCTTCCTCAAACAGCCAATCAGACTGAAGTTTGGCTTTGTCTCTACATGAATGCCAAATTGGGATTAAAATCTCTCCTAGCTCTTATCCTGTCTGCCTGGTTTTACATCCAGCACCTACTGTACGTCCGTGAGAACTTACAATTGCAAATACAGCTTGACCATGGTCTATTATTTTTTAAGTTGACTTATATAAAGGTGGTAAAACTGTGTAATTTTTGTGCCATTTTTGATGAAGTGCTGTCTGAGTCTGTGAATCTTCGAGACCTACCCTGAATGTGTGTGCCTTTACAATAACATCTTCCTGGATATGTACCTTTCTTCCTCTATCCAACCCTTGTGTGTGTGTGTGTCCGTGTATTTGTGTGCTCCTCAATGTGTGTTGCTGATGTGCATTTTTTGTGTCTCTCTCCAGGGAACTGGTTAAAGCGTTCTTCACTTTCTGGACTGACTGACGGTGTGGAGGACCTGCTGGATATCAGCTCAGTGGATCGCCTCTCATTCATACGGCAGAGTTCAAAGGTCAGGGCGGTTGCACACACACTGCTGCACACACACTCGGTGCAAACATAGATGCTTGCAAGAGATTTAACAGCAGGAAAAAGCAGATAGAAGTGCTACAGTTCCAGTGGCCCTCAAACTTTATTGCATTTCCATTACACTGTTTTATTTAATGCAACTATCAAAGAAATACTCTTGAATATTTTAACTAGATATATCAATATAAAATGTTTTGTATGTCTGTTTGTGTATCCCAGGTGAAGTTCACCAGTGCGGTGAAGCTGTCAGAAGGGGGTGCAGCGGGGCCGGAGTACGGCAGGGACGAGGAGGAAAATTTCTTCAAGCGGCTCGGTAAATGGAGGTCTGGCAGGAGGAATCCATCCAAGCTTCACCACACAGAAGAGAAAGATGGTAGTCCTCCCCCACCCTGGGGTGCCCCTCGCTCACACACGCCCCCCCATCGTCCTTTCTCTTACTCTCTGTCCCTGCCCTCTGTTTCTCCGTGTGTGTCGTGTCTTGTCTCGTCTCGCAAGTTGTAATCTGCGTGAGCCACCATTCTCCATGTCAGCGCTGCCAGATAGCTTCTCACTGCACTCTTTCAGCAGGATGTGTTATTTTCAACTCATTACGTGTTTAGGCTTCAAAAACTCATTTTATTATAGTATATATCTTCTTGCTGGCAATTGCAATAATGTGGCAGCATATGTTTTGTATTACTATATGCTACATTGTGTAGCTTATAAAAAGTGTGTGGTATTCCAAGCGAGACATAAAGATATGTTGAAAATTTCACATCTTTCTCAGGGTGGATCCGGGTGTGACGCGGCTTGACTTTATGTGTTTGCTCTCCAAAAGCCAATGTTTCAGGATTTCTGGCCACTGTTATCAACTCCACATCTCTGAAGCCTTTCCTCTTTCTTTCACTTCATAATTCAAATGTTTAATGGAAAAATGTGAAAAATGAGGAACGGAGACTATTTATAGAGCCATCTTTCTGCTATAGAGCGCATTTTTGTGAAGCATGACGCTGTAAGTGATCTATGGTGGTATTTTTCAATGCTTGGGTTTCAGTCCAGCGATAAAATAGTCCAGAATGGTCCACAAAGCTTTCTTTATAATGGCTACAGCTACACCTGCCATTTCCATGTGATTTATAAGATTCCAAGATTAGAGATTGCATCACTCTGGGCCCACTGGCTTTTCCAAGTTCCTCTTCATAATCAATTTCACATCCCAAATTGAGGATCGAAAAGCCAAGTGGAATCTTTGCCCATGGCTGTGTGTCCATTTCTTGCTCAGCTTTATGTGTAAGTGGCTCTTCGGTGCTTTTCGTTAAATATCCTGGATGGTGATGTTAGTCATGTAATGTCCAGAAAAAAAGATTCCAGGCTTGACTTTGCAACAAATCGCACCTGAAAGTTCTTCTTCTTCTTCCTCACTTGATCTGTTACCCTCTTCTTCTCTCCTCCTTCCCTCCTTCTTGCTGTTCATCCTCTCCTCCAGGCCCGCATGGTTTCCAGGAGCGCCTGGCAGCCAGTCAGGAGGCCATGAAGAACAAGAACGTGGTGAATCTGGGTGCCATCCGACAGGGCATGAAGCGCTTCCAGTTCCTCTTGAACTGCTGCGAGCCAGGAACCATACCTGATGCCTCCATCTTGGCCGCCGCCCTTGACCTCGTACGTTTTCCGATTACAGGATGAAGCAAAAATTCTACAACAGGTTCTACTGTAATTGAACATTTGTGTCTAATTCCTGGTTCTGGCAGGAAGCTCCAGTTGTGGCCCGTGCCTCCCTCTTCCTTGAATGTGCCCGATTTGTCCACCGCTGTAACCGTGGCAACTGGCCTGAGTGGATGAAGGGCCACCATGTAAATATCACCAAGAAGGGCCTGTCCAGGGGCCGATCACCCATTGTGGGCAACAAAAGGAACCAAAAACTCCAGTGGAATGCGGCCAAGCATTTCTGCCAGTGGGGAGATGTCAGTGAATCATCATCGTCATCATAATCAAGATCATTCTTCTTCTTCTTCTGTAACTGTAAATCTGTGTCTTCTCAGGCAATCGGCACACGACTCAGCGAACTCTGTCACTCTGACAGCGAGAGTCCTGCCAACATCCTTGGTTACATCTATGATGAAGAGACTAAACGAAGGATGAGAAAAGATGACGAGGAGGAGGACTATTTAGACGACAGTGAGTCAAAAGAGGAAGACTGTGCTTAATACTTCTGCCTTACCATTTGTTTGCTTTCACAAATTGACAAAACTATACATTTTTAATGTAATAAATATTTTTAACTATTTCTCATTCCACAGATACAGTCAATCCTACCAAGTGCGGTTGCCCATTTGCTCTGAAGATGGCCGCCTGTCAGCTGCTTTTGGAGATCACCACCTTCCTGCGAGAGACGTTTCCCTGCTTACCAAGACCGCGGACTGAGCCACTTGTGGTCAGTCTCTTATAAAATATATACCTTTACTGTACAGATCAACACATTTGGTATTAATTTGTACAGTCCTATTTTGCTTGAAGGATCTGGACAGCTGCCGCCTCCGTCTGGACCCAGAGCTCGGTCGCCATCGTTACGAGAGGAAGATCAGCTTCGCGGGCATCCTTGATGATGAAGACGGACATGATTCGCTCAATAGCAGCAGCCATACGCTGAAATCTGACACCACAGGAGAAGAGAAGAAGATCCAGGAGGTTCAGGGTGAGATTATGTGTGATAGACTGAGCCTTTATTCGTGCTAGAGTTGCTCTATAAGGTGAAATATTCCACCTTCCTCTTTTCCAGCACCCATCCGGAAAATCCGCATCGGAGGCTCCCGGTTGCTTCAGATAAAAGGGGCTCGAAGTTTCCGTGTAAAGAAAGGAGGCTCCCTGTCATCCATCCGGCGGGCAGGAAGTCTCAAGAGCACCAAGCTGTCCCGGCAAGACTCAGAGTCAGAGAACGAGGAGGGTCTGCTTTCCCAAACGCAAAGCAGGGACACCATCACTGACATAGGTAAATCAGGACACTGCATCAGGACATTTACATGATCAGAAGAGACAAAATGTAAAAGTATTCTGCTGTAAATATTTCTGTGCTGATATTTACAGGAAGTCCCTTCAGCACCAGTGAACCCAGCATTGAGCCAGAGGGTCAGAGCTCAGGAGGAGCTGAGGACAATTACCACCGCAACATGTCCTGGCTCCATGTATGTCCAACAACGTGTGTGTGTTTATGTTTGTACCTGTGTGTGTGCCTTCTGACTCCCCCTCCCCTCCCCTCCCATCCTCACAGATAATGATCCTGCTGTGCAACCAGCAGAGTTTCATCTGTACCCATATAGACTTCTGTCACCCACGCTGCTACCAGCACCACAGCCGCTCCTGTGCCCGTCTGGTCCGCGCCATCAAGCTTGTGTACGGTGAGACTGTGGACAGCCTGAGGGAGGACAGCGCCTCCTCTGGCAACATTGGGGCCCGTGCTAAGAAGAACAAAGAGGTGAGAGGTGATATGTTATTTGCTGCCATTATTACCATTAAAATGGATTTTGGATGGATTATCAGCCTCTGTCCTCTCTGTCCTGCAGTGCTCAGATAAATCTTGTTTGAGGACTCCGTCCATGAAAAGAACCCCCACTGACTCCAGCACTGAGGGGAAGAAAGATACAGGCATGCTCAAGTACATCCGCAACCAGGTGAGACACTGAGCCAGAGTGAACATCTCAAATCCTTAAAATGTATTTTTACACCACATACATTTAGAATTAACACCTCCTTCACATTCCATCTGCGTCTCCCTCAGGTGATGAGTCTGGCTCCGGCTCCTCTTTCCCTCCTGATCAAAGCGGCTCCCATCCTGACAGACGACATGTATGGAGACATCCAGCCTGCAGCCTGGGAGCTGTTACTGAGTGTGGATGAACATATGGCAGCCGCTGCTGGTGAGTCGGCCACATGGAGGACCTTATTTGCACCCTTCAGAGTCTCTCCCTCTTGCCCTTTCCTTCTCTGTTTTCTTTCTCCTGCCCTGTTTACTCCATCTTGCTTCTTATTTCTGTTTCTCCTCATTCCCTGAATCCCCTCCAGCTGCCATGTTCCTTCTGTGCGCGGTAAAAGTTCCAGATGCAGTGACTGAAATGATGATGGCGGAGTTCCAGCACCAGGAGGCCTGCCAGCGCATCAACTCCATCCTCAAGTTTTACACGCTGTGGCGTTTCCGCTACCAAGTGTGGCCTCGCATGGAGGAAGGAGCCCAGCAGATCTTTAAGGTATGGAATCACTTCTCTTCTCACTTTCTTCTCTCTCTCTCTCTCTCTCTCTCTNCCCTCGTTTTGTTCTGATTCGCTTTTCTTTCAGATCCCTCCGCCTAGCATCAACTTCACCCTGCCGTCTCCCATCCTGGGCATGCCCTGTGTCCCCATATTCGACCCACCCTGGGTGCCCCAGAACACAGGAAGTGTCCAAGACCCAATCAATGAAGACCAGTCTGTAAGTCTTAACCCATTTTTTCCTAGTTTACCAAATAGGGATGTTATTCTGTAAATTATCAAAATATTTTACAGAATTTGTTGAAGATCTGAGACCACATGTTCTATAATTCATCTATCAACTGTCTTTGTTTTTAGTATCCCACATTAATTCAGTCAGTCCATGCCATAGTAAGTTTCCGTACGGATGTTTGTACTGATGCATCTTGCTACCTGAAATCATCAATGACTGGAAAGAAAATTTTGTCCATTGAGTGTTTGGCCTATTGAGAGCTGAAGGTTTTTTATCAGGGGTCATTTTGGAAATTTGCATCTTGATCAGTAATACACATCCACTAAATTCCTGTTGTAGCACTTGGTCTAAGTGTTAAAAAGTATCTCAGCATGCATCAGACATTCATTTTGTGTGTGCCGTGATGTGTATGCATGGTCATTGGATGAGACTAACTTTGACATGTATGTTTTCATATCTTGCATTCAGATTATTTGGATATGTGTGTGTGTACAAGCACTCATGAATGCTGTGAGGCGTTTACTGTACGCAAGATACAGTAAACTCTCCTGGTAAAATTCCAGTCCAAGTACATTTATTTATGTGACAGTTTGTCATGGTTTAACTGGTTTCTATTTAAGACTGTAACACGTTCTTCATCATGCTCAGGATGACATTGGAACAAGAGATCGCTGAGCTGGAGGAGAGTTACTGTATTAATGTGTTGTTGAGTCATTTTCAGATACAAAACACGCCCAAGATGTGACATTAAAGCCCCTTTCAGACATGCATCCCATTCTGTTCATTTGCTGCAATTGAACACTTCAGCTTCATGTGAAAACGACCCCGAGTCACTTTTCTGTAAAAGTAGCGCCGGTAGTTTTATAAGGTAGGACCGAGTAATATTTCCATAACTTCCTTCATGGCACAAGTGTGAATAAATGCAGTTAACAACCAACAGCCAACAAAGGCGTGCATGATCACAATTATGGCACAATGACGTTAGACATTTTTGTGGATAGCGTGCGGACAAATCACGAGACAAGGAAGTGATGATTTAAGTTCTACGCCTAGAGCACACATCTTTTAGAAACTATAATGGATAAATTCGAGAGCTGCTCTCTAACAGTGCCAAAGACAAGCAGGCAGCAAAATAAGCACCATGAGAGACGCCGTTGCGTAATTAACTCTCGCTCGCCATGTTGCTGTAAACAAGCTGTCGCCTCATGTGTTATACATAACTTCCTGCATTACCCAGTTTCGCCCAGTAGATTCCAAATACTGCATGAGAATTTCACGTGTATCTGTAAAGGTCCTGGCATATTTGAAAAGAGCCTTTATGGCGCCTTGGTGTAAAGGAGACCGAAGTAGCACTTTAACCTGTAGCTGATGCCAGCAATCAAACAGATTCCATGTCTGAAAGGGGCTTTAGAGTGGGATAACAGTCCACATAAGTCCCTGATAAAGTTTAAATCTCCGTATTTCAATCATGCAATGCCACTCTCCATGCCACCCTTGCAGAAATCGTTCTCGGCTAGGGCGGTGTCACGCTCCCACCAGCGAGCCGAGCACATCCTGAAGAACCTGCAGCAGGAAGAAGAGAAGCGGCGTTTGGGCCGTGAGGCCAGCATCATCACGGCCATCCCTGTGGCTCAGGAGGCTTGCTATGAACCCACATGCAGTCCGCCACCTGAGCAGGAGGAAGAAGGTGGGGCTTCTGGCACACAAATATATACCGCACAATTAGCAGTCAGCAAAGAGCAGCCAGCGGGCCAAATCCAGCCTGTAAAGAGACTTTGTCCTGATCTAGTGGCAGTTATATTTAAACTCTGCTTTTACTAAGCGCTGTTGCCATCAAATGGCAATTGTACTCAAAGGACCATACCAGTGATTTTTGCATGTTTAAGCCCAATAATACTACCCGCATACACGTTATGATACTGACAACCATTTCCCAAAACATAAAACAGTATTTTAGCTTTCCTGTTATTTTTCCAAGTACTTGACATTTGTGTATATATTGTATATAAATATAAAATGTAGACATACCAACTAGAATTCATCCACCAAGGAGCTATGACCTGGATCTTTGTGGTTTTGATGGGACTCTGAAAGCAGGTCACAGCCGTGGACACTGATAGTGTGTTGTTGATTTGCGTACCTGCACTGGTCCTGTGTGATGTTAATCCTGCCAGCAGAAGAAGTGGTGAACCTGGCATCACGCCGTCTGTCTGTCAGCCCGTCCTGCACCTCCAGCAACTCCCACAGGAACTACTCCTTCCGCCGGGGCTCCGTGTGGTCCGTCCGCTCATTGGCCAGCGCTGAAGGTATGACTGACCCCAGAAAAAAATAAAGACCCCAACCAAGTTTTTAAAGGTGCACATATCAAGAACATAAAACTCAAGATTTACAGTTGCTGTTTTACCTACTTTTTCAATTTTATTTCCCTTTTCCAGATGAAGAGAACACAACAGAACACACTCCTACTCACCACATGCTGCAGCCACCTCAGGCTGTCTTCCCAGCATGCATCTGTGCTGCTGTCCTTCCTATTGTACACCTCATGGAGGACGGGGAGGTTCGAGAGGACGGCGTAGCTGGTAGGAAAAAAATCTAGTACAATTTAGCAAAGCAGGTTATTGCTAGTTGTTTTTTGTATAATTGCAAATTTAATAATTAATTACATTTTCGCGTTGTTGGATTTGCAGTGAGTGCTGTTGCTCAGCAAATCCTGTGGAATTGCCTGATTGAAGATCCGGCCCTGGTGCTCCGTCACTTCCTGGAAAAACTCACAGTGAGCAATCGACAGGTCAGAAGACATCTAAACTTAACACACACTTATAAAAGAACTTGTATTAGAAATATTTAATACATTATGCAGTCACTATGCATCATTGCAAATTGTAAAACGACCCGTTCTTTTGCGTGGTTTTACATCAGGATGAGCTGATGTACATGCTCAGGAAGCTCCTGCTCAACATCGGAGATCTGCCTGCACAAACCTCCCATATCCTCTTCAACTACCTGGTGAGGCGACATACTTTTCAGCAAACATCTGCACGTCTGCAAACCCGGCGCAGAAATTCTGCTTCATACTTTCATTGAATCTCTCTTAGGTGGGGCTGATCATGTATTTTGTGCGGACGCCCTGTGAGTGGGGTATGGACGCCATCTCGGCCACGCTGACCTTCCTGTGGGAGGTGGTGGGCTACGTAGAGGGTCTCTTCTTCAAGGACCTGAAGCAGACCATGAAGAAGGAGCAGTGTGAGGTCAAACTGCTCGTCACTGCTTCCATGCCAGGTGAAGTTACTCATACTGATACTACCTATAAATACTGATGAGTATGTAGCATCTCCAAAAAAACAGGGAAACACATCAAAATAATGGAATATTAAAAAATATAACAGAACATGTTAGGGTTAGGGGGTTCTAATTTTGCCAAAATAATGAAACATTTTTGATTTATTATCAATGTAGGAACCAAGACATTGGTGGTGCATGGCCAGAATGAGTGTGACATCCCCACACAACTACCGGTCCATGAAGACACTCAGTTTGAAGCCCTGCTCAAAGTAAACATCTCATCGTTTAACACATCTTTAAATTCCTAAAATGTTAATATAAGTAAACCAAATTACCTCAAAAATGTCTTCTTTTCTACCCAACAAACACAGGAGTGCCTGGAATTCTTCAATATTCCTGAAGCCAGATCAGCACACTACTTCCTCATGGACAAACGATGGAATCTCATCCATTATTCCAAGGTAGATGCAAACTGGAATTATTTTGAACTGCTTTTTTTTTAAACTGGAAGTCAATGGAATTACAACTGTTTGTACATCCACCTTCTCCAGACATATGTGAGGGATATCTACCCATTCCGGAGGTCTGTCTCCCCCCAGCTCAACCTGGTCCACATGCTACCCGAGAAAGGACAGGAGCTCATCCAGAAACAGGTCTGGAGGATTTGAAACTTGATATGAGTCTGTGTTACATTAACTCTGAGGAGAAGGTGTTTATGGGTGGTAACTTTTCCTTCCTTTCTGTGTTCATTTCCCAGGTGTTTTCCCGTAAACTAGAGGAGGTCGGTCGGGTCCTCTTCCTCATCTCCCTCACTCAACGCATGCCGGCCGTGCACAAGCAATCCCACGTCTCCCTGCTTCAGGAGGACCTTCTCCGCTTGCCCTCCTTCCCACGTACCGCCATCGACGCAGAGTTCTCCCTATTCAATGAACCACAAGGTAAGGAGCTGTTCGGTTTGGACACCCTGCACAAGGTCCTGTGGATCAAGCTGCTGGAGGAGATGTTTCTGGGCATGCCCAGCGAGTATCCATGGGGCGATGAGATGATGCTCTTTCTCAATGTCTTCAACGGGGCGCTGCTGCTGCATCCGGAGGACAGCTCCCTCCTCAGGCAGTACACGGCAACTGCCATCAATACCGCTGTGCACTTCAACCATCTCTTCTCCCTGAGTGGGTACCAGTGGATCCTGCCAACCATGCTGCAGGTAAAGACACATGCAGGGACTTGAAAAGCAGACTTTTTTGCAGAATAAAGAATCAATTTTTTAAGTTAAATAGTCTTTAATTTAACACCTAAAACCTGCACTGGAAAAAAAATCCTTTACGGTCTGCCAAAAAACAATGTTTTTGAAGCCTGGATTGTTATTTTCAGTGCAAATTGGATCCCATGATAATTAAACATGGAAGAACATTTTAGAATCATGAATGTTGTTGATTTTTCTAAATTTTAGAATCAATCAATCAGTTTTTCAAGAATTTTTCCTATAAGCAAGTTTGAAAAATTAATGAGTAAGGATGCAGATTGGTGCAGCACAGCTTAATCAGTCCTTAACCCCAGTACATCTCCACGTGAACTGGTTTCAAATTGGGGGATGGTTTGTGGGGATGATTATCTGCCTCCATCCTAGTCACAAGCCCACATTTCTAAACATGCCCCCCCTCCCCACCGTTCTGATGTGACAGGTCTATGCTGACTATGAGAGCAATCCTTTACTGAGGCAGGGCATCGAGTTCTGCTGCCGGCAGTTCTACATCCTCCATCGTAAACCCTTCGTGCTGCAGCTGTTTGCCAGCGTGGCTCCACTGCTGGAATTCACCGTAAGACCACAGAGTGTTTCCACCGTACGATCTTATTGTTCGTTTGCGTTTGTGAACATATGCATATTTGGTGTATCTGAATGTCTGTCTTTTTAAGACCAGCACCAGTACCGGCCTGTCCAAAGGGGTGTCAGCCCAGTGTCTGTTTGACCTCCTGGTCTCTCTGGAGGGGGAGACCCAAGACGCTCTGGATGCTCTGGAGCTGGTCAAGGCTGAGAAACCTTTACGCTCTCTAGGTAAACTGTTAGTCAGGTTCACGGATGAAAACTGTCATGTCATGTCGAGGATGGTCCTCGTCCGTTGACAGTGCAGTGAAGTGGTGCTTTTGTTGCAGATTTCTGTTATGGTAACGAGGACTTGGCTTTCTCCATCAGCGAAGCCATCAAGCTGTGTGTAACCGTGATTGCCTATGCCCCAGAATCCTTCAGGAGGTGTGGAAACGTACATGGTTTGAGATTATTTAGCCCTCCTTTTCCTCTCTTCCTGTGTCTAAAGATGATCATGGATCTCTTTGTATTTGTTAGTCTCCAGATGCTGATGGTGCTGGAGGCTTTGGTTCCCTGCTTCCTCCAGAAGCTGAAGAGTAACACAGTAACAATGGAGTCTGCATCAGCTGCCAGGGATGAGATTGCAGCGATCGCTGCCCTGGCTACATCGCTACAGGCCCTCCTCTACAGCTCTGAGTCCCTCACAAGGTCTGATGTCCATATCCAGACAGAGCGAGGAAACACACACCCTCACATATGCAAACACAATTGGTAAACATGTCCATAACTGCAGACTGATGTGTATTGTTCTTAATTGCCAATTTTTACCCCATCACAGGCCTATGACAGCACCCCAGCTGTCCCGCTGTGACCAGGGCCACAAGGGAGCCACTACAGCCAACCACGCCATGTCAGGAGGCGTCAACACCAGGTAAGGACCACAACGTGACCATGTAGGATCCTGAATAATCTACGTGACTCAGAGTACTGCTGCTTTGCTGTCCCACAAAGTCAATGATAAGCTCACAAGATGCAATTGTGGCATCTGAAGACTAAACCTGTGTGTGTTTTCAGGGACAACCTCCGCCTGCTGGAGGAGGGGCAGGGAATGCCGAGAGAGGAGCTGGATGAGCGCATCGCCAGGGAGGAGTTCCGTCGGCCTAGAGAGTCCCTCCTTAACATCTGTACTGAGTTTTACAAACACTGTGGACCCAGACTCAAAATCCTGCAGAATGTTGCCGGTGAGCCCAGAGTGACGGCCCTGGAGCTGCTGGACATCAAGTCCCACATGAGGTGAAAAGATTTATTCACAGTTGGAAAAAAAAAATCTTTATGTTTTATAAATGTCAATTTGTTCACTGTTAATATTTAAAAAAAAATAAAATCACTATCCTTGTTAATATGAAGATATAAAAAAAAACTATCCTTAAAAATGTACCTTAAAAGAACATGTCTGAGCTGAATAAATACAAGCCAAACACACACACACACACACTACTACCAATCATTTTCCAAAACATACTACTGGAGCGGTACATTTTTGACTTATTTTTTCTACCTTCCAGGTAGCCATTGGTTTTAGTTCATTCCAGTACAGTATTAAAATCTACTTGTAGAGACTTGAAACATGCTTGAGATGAGTAATTCATGCAAAATCACCGGTATAGTTCTTTAAGCAGATTTTACATGCCAGTAAATAATAAATGTGTGTTGAATGTGTGTGTGTGTGTGTGTGTAGGCTGGCTGAGATCGCCCACGCCCTCCTGAAGCTTGCACCTTACGACACCCTGACCATGGAGAGCCGAGGCCTGCGCCGCTACATCATGGAGATGTTGCCCATCACCGACTGGTCATCAGAAGCCGTCCGCCCCGCTCTCATCCTCATCCTTAAAAGGCTCGACCGCATGTTCAACAAGATCCACAAAATGCCTACGCTCAGGTGCGCTCGCCCTCAGGCACTGTGCAGCAGGTCTGTTGAATACAATCTCAGTTCTTTCTCTGTATTGTGCTGTGCCGGTGCCATGGTGTGTACAGTAGATAGACGGCTTCTCGGCACCGTCCTCTGTCTGCTGCCTTCGTGAGTGCTGTACCGTAAGTGCTGCTGTGCTGTATTTTGGTGTGCGCTTGTGTGCGACTCAGTGGCGTTACAATGAGATGGCTGAAATGTTTAGTGCCAGGTTCCATGTTTCAAACATGAGGTTCACATTTTTTTCTAATGACTGAATAGTTGCAGCCTTAATTATATGTACATGTGTGTGAGGATGTGTGTACTAACAATGAATCACCTAAACCAGTGGTGTCCAGTCCCGGTGTCATGGAAGGACAAATTCTGATTTTAGAAAATATATTAAAATAAAATAAAATACAGACCATTTCAAGCTATTTCTGCAAAAATCCGTATGGAATTAGATCACACTAGAACATCATAAGCGAGCCTTTCTGCAAACGATGATTATCAGTTTGGACTGAAAACCTGCCTGCTCCTCCATGACAAAAGACGAACCCTGCAGGTTTAGAGCCGCTGTTCACTGGTGTATAATCCACATCCGAATCTCTTGCTGCTCTGTTTTGGTGATGATGTTTGTGAGCTTTGCAGTATTTAATGTCGTAAAGGTGATGATTTCATTGTGGCAATATATGGCGAGATTTCTAGATATATTTCCAGTCAGCAGCTTGTATTTCCATGCAATCTGATAGGACCTGAATGCAGTACTTGTGTCATAAGCTCAACTGAATTCTTGACAGTATGCTTTTATTTGCGCGTGCATGTTGTGACCGTGTGTGTTCGGGCGGGGTGGGAATCGGTGTGTGTGTGTGTTCTCTAGGAGACAGGTGGAGTGGGAGGCAGCCAGCAGTCTGATTGAAGGGATTTGTCTGACCCTGCAGCGACAGCCAATCATCTCTTTCCTCCCGCACCTTCGCTCGCTCATCAATGTCTGTGTCAACCTGGTGATGGGTGTGGTGGGTCCCTCCAGCGTGGCAGATGGACTCCCTCTGCTCCACCTCAGCCCCTACCTCTCCCCCCCGCTGCCTTTCAGCACTGCAGTAGTCCGGCTAGTGGCCCTGCAGATCCAGGTTGGGATGCTGTTCTCCGTCAGGACTTCCAACTTGTTCATTTATGTGTTCCAAAACAAAAATGAAGTTTCCTTGTTTTCTCTTTCCCAGGCCTTGAAGGATGACTTCCCTCTGAGTCACGTGATCTCACCATTCACCAATCAGGAGAGACGAGAGGGGATGCTGCTCAATCTGCTCATTCCTTTTGTGTTGACAGTGGGATCTGGAAGCAAAGGTGAAGGCATACAGGCACCATAGTTAAGATAAAACTTCCATATCAAATTGTCCTGGATTGGATCTGCGTGTCTTTCCCTTCACAGATAGCCCCCATCTTGAACAACCTGAGATCCTCCTGCTCCTGCAGACAGTCATCAATATCCTACTGCCTCCTCGGATCATCTCCACCTCCCGCACGAAGAACTTCATGCTGGACGCCTCCCCGGCTCACTGCTCCACCCCGGGGGATACAGGAAAGGATCTTCGCAGAGAGGGCTTAGCGGAGTCCACCAGCCAGGCTGCATATCTCGGTATGAAATTATACTTGCTTATACCAGGAGAAATTAATCGTGATCTGGAATTGTTCCCTTTGATCACCTTTATGTTTACCTTCCCTCTGCAGCGCTGAAGGTGGTGCTGGTTTGCTTTGAGCGGTCGTTGGGAAGTCAATGGTACCGGCTGAGCCTGCAGGTCAAAGAGATGGCTCTGAGGAAGGTTGGCGGACTGGCATTCTGGGACTTCATCGACTTCATCGTCCGCACCCGCATCCCTATCTTTGTGCTACTGAGACCCTTCATACAGTGCAAGGTATTTTCTACTTTAAGGCATTCATTTATTCTAATGATGTCTTTATTGAATGCTTTCAACTTTCTGCAATACTTGTTTTCTTCCTGCACTTGTGTATTTATGTGTGTTTGGATAGTTACTGACACAGCCGGCCGACTCCCAGGAGGAGATTACAGCGCGTCACCACATCGCCGACCAGCTGGAGCGACGTTTCATTCCACGACCTCTCTGCAAGAGCTCCCTGTTTGCTGAGTTCAACAATGAACTCAAGATCCTAAAGGAGGCCGTGCACAGTGGCTCAGGTCACTCATTCATATCAAAATTTTAGAGTAATTTCATAGAATTTTTGGTTTGCTGCATTCACTCATTATTAATATTCTCCTACCAACAGCCTACCAGGGAAAGACATCCATCAGCACCGTGGGCACCTCCACGTCAGCCTATCGCCTCAGCCTGGCCACCATGTCGCGCTCAAACACAGGCACCGGCACAGTTTGGGAGCAGGACAGCCAACCGTCACGCCAACCCTCCCAGGACACGCTCAGCCGCACCGATGAGGATGATGAAGAGAGTCAGGAAAACTTCCCTTTTACTTCTCACTTTAATGATTCACATTGAGACAGACAGGAGAAGGAACATCAAATGCATGATAATAACAACCACTCTGCTTCTGCTGCACGCTTATCTCGCCAGATGACTCCATGAGTATTCCCAGTGTGGTCAGCGAGCATGAGGCCTTCCTGCCCAGGATGATCTCACAACGGCGCTTCTCTAGCCACGCTACGGGCACAGCTGCCTCGCAACCCGAGGCCCCCCGCACCACCANCGCTTCTCTAGCCACGCTACGGGCACAGCTGCCTCGCAACCCGAGGCCCCCCGCACCACCATGCTGCCCAGCCACAGGTAACACCCCATAAAACAGAAACACACAATTTCAACATGTGTAGAGAAAACACACAAGTAACAGAGCATCACGTCATATCTCACAACCACAGTAATTTTCTGTGTATATCTGTGTTGATGTGTATTTTTTTATTCGACAGTCTCAGAGCAGCATTGTCACTGTAACTTGGTAAGACTGTAAAACCTTTGGCTAGTCCGAGTGAAAGTCCTGGATTCTTGCCACGCTCTCCTCCTCCAAGGGGCTTGGAGATTGGGTGGCGATGGATCTCGACTCTCCCTAAACTCCCATTCTCCCCCTTCACCCCCCTTTACAGTGAACCCAATGTGCTAGATGAGTGCCAGGGCCTTCTGCAGGAGGGTAACCTCTCTAGGTACAGTGGCCCTCTCTCTGTGTGTGTCCCGTTGGTGCGTTCTTGCATCTGTCCGCTAGTGGGAGTGAGCATCGCCTCAGAACGGCCTCCTCTATTGGCCGCCTCACCGTTGATCACTCATCCACATCCAATCAAATCGCCTCGGCCCGTCACTTCCCCACCCCAGCCCCCACTTACNCCCCCCCCCCCTTTGAGCTCCACACTGACCCTCATCTTCTCAGCTCATCTGCTGTGCTATCCTAACCAGGCCCCCCCCCCCAAAATAGAGGACCCCACCAAAGCTGGGGCCGGGGATCTCTGCCTCTGTTCCTTCTGCGTTCGCTGTGGGTCTTTCCAGTTGATGTGCCATCACCAAAGTCAGCCTCTTATCCATTGGTGCCATGGTGTTTCATACTGTTTACGTGTCTGTCAGGCTTGTCGCTGATCAAATTGGCCGTCCTTTTCTGGATACCAATCTGTAGGGGTCAGGGGGCACAGGGGTGGCAACAAAAAGCAAAAGGTGAATGTCTAAAATTCTGCTTATTGATTAATATTGACTAATGTGAACTCATCACAAGCCAGAACTAATCTTAAATCAAATTAGAGTGAAGTAGGAGGTAAAGGTAAATTCTAAACTCTGAAGGGAACCTGAATCCAGTTTCTTTTCGAAGCGTTGCTGCTCCAGCCCCCATTCTCCCCTGTTGTGTTTCAGTTCACAAATCATGGCAGCACTTTTTCTGCACTGTGATTGATTGTCTTGTAACTTCTGTGTTGTGTAGTGAGTGAATGGGCGGAATAACAGCGACATTTTGCTTTATCTTGTACTGTCAAGATCAGTTAGAAATCTAATCTGGGACATGGTGGCTGTTTGGTCTTCTTCATCGTGATGAATTTCTGTCTTCCACGTGTGTGTTGGTATACAAACATTTGTGTTTGTGTCTATCTGATTGATTCTATCAGGGTCGCGAGTGTGCAGAGTGAACCAGGCCAGCAGAACCTCCTGATCCAGCCTCCATTAGGACGAAAGAGAGGCCTCAGACAGGTGTGGACATCCATTCTGGTTTTCTGTGCTTTTGCAGAAATGTAGAAAAATAAATAGGAATAAATATATTTGTCTTTAAAATATTTATTTCTATATATATATATTTTTTGGGTGGGGGGGTGGTTGGGTGAAGAAAAATTAATGAAAAACCCCACCGATGTATTTTGTTTCTTTTTACAAAATTCTGAATTACTTTTTCTCCAGTTACGTCGCCCCCTGCTGTCCATTCCAAAAACCGAGCCACGAGGTCGATCTGGAGCTCGACTCTCCACAACCCGCAGGAGCATCCAGCCTAAGAACAAACCACTGGGTAACAGCACACGTGTGCCTTTCTTTGTGTGTGCTTGCGCATGTGTATGGATTGACTTTGAGAACACATCAATCGGTCACAAAAAGATGAAGGATAAGTGTGTGCTCTGAGATGCCACACTTACCCTGCACTTCAGATCAAGCACATGCTACATCAAATTTAGACTAAAATCTTGTTAAAACACAATTAAGCCAATGAAATCCTGTTTTTCACAGTAACACGTGCTGACCTTGAAGACCCATCCTCCCCACTCACGACCTCTGTCTTTGTTCCAATGCTGTTCATTGTACCACCTGTCACCAAACTGACTCTTCTCATTCTGTTCTGTCTTATGCCTTATGTTTCGAAATAAAGAAACTTTAATGGACTGTGAAGGTGAGACTCAACCTTTAACCCTTCCTCTCCTCCCTGCAAGGCCAACCCCCTTTTTCTGCAACCTCGCTCATTAGGATGCTCTGCATGTCTGTCTTGCATCCCCTCCTAAATCCCTGCCTATACCCTCTTGTTTCTCCCCTGCCTCCACTCTCTATGATGGTGCTGATGATGTGTTAGTGAGTTGCTAGCTACTCCTGCTGTCTGTTTTGACCACGTGTGTGTGCATGTGTGCCCACAGCGCAAGCGGACCAAAAGAGATCGGTCACCTTTACAGAGAATCAAGGACAACAGGCATCTCCAGGGATTGGCAAGTCCCCGACAACAAGCGTGGATCATCAACCTGAGGGCAGGAAGGCAAGTCCGGGCCCCTCCAAGTCCCCCAGCTTGGACGTGCCCGCTTCTTCCTCAGCCACAGTCACCGCCGACCTGCACAGCCCTGCAAACACACAGGTAAAACCAGCAGAGAATAGACTTTGACATCAAGGCTTGCTTCTGAAAAGTGAAATCTAGAAATTAAAATTTTATGAAGTGGATTATTCAGTTATTTCAGTTATCCTGGGCATCATTTTATGATCATTTCCCCAAATTTCAAAATGACATGTATTATTAGGTATATTTTGGGAGTTAAAAATAGAATCCTGTGTGTTGGAATGAAGTTTGTCCACAGAACAATCTTAATAGGGGTTAATATAAACGTTAGTTCGGTTTTAGTTCATCAAAGTCCTCCGCTGTGCCCCACATCTGCATTTATTCCCATCCAGGTTCCTGCAGCCATAAGCAGCAAGGAGAAGAGGGAGCAGTGGGGTCTCCGCAGCAGCCTCTCCCCTCTCCCCTCCATCTCCCGTCCCTCTACCCCAACCCCCCCATCCCG
>VXCM01002117.1:0-38041 GCA_014773175.1 Lucifuga dentata | reverse complement strand
CCCCCGCCGCCACCACCACTGCCACCCACCCCACTTATACCACCTCCACCACCATCAGGGCCCTCGAGAATCAGAGAAAGCCCTGGGGACGAGGACACAACAGCCCTCCTGCCTCACAGCGACACCCTGCTGCAACTCAGCGAAGACGACGGCACTGAAAACCCCCTCCTCACCCCACTGTTGTCCTCTCCCTCACCCCGTCGGTCACTCCGCCGATNTGAAAACCCCCTCCTCACCCCACTGTTGTCCTCTCCCTCACCCCGTCGGTCACTCCGCCGATCACCCCTGCCACTGTCACCCGTCGACTTGGACCTGGATGAATCCCATGTCTGAGAAAGTGGTCTGGCGCCCCCTGGTGTAGATGCTCTTTCAATGGTGTTGTGAGTTATCATATGTGTACAAAACGGTACCCATAATCCCTCTCTTCTTGTTCTAGTGGTTCCCATACCTCATCCTCTACAGGTTGAATGTATTTTATGAGAAATCTACCTTATTGGTCATCTCCTTCAAGTAGAAACAGGAGAGTGTTGCGATCCAGCTGATGTATTTTAACCCTGAAATCAGAGATTTATAGAGATTTATTTATGAAATGTTTAAATGATGGATATTTAAGTTGTCAGTGCTAATTAGAGATTTAAATGTTAAAGATGTCTATATTAAGGAAGGTAAAGTAGATGCTAGAATGTGTTTAAAGCGGCGAAAGGGAAATACTTTATTTGTATAAAGTTTAAAAAAGTATATTGAGAGACATTCAAATGTATTATTTATGTGGTTGAAATGAAGCTGCTTCACTAACCCTGCACCTTTTAAACAAATAAATTATAGCGGATATGTATTTTGAACATAGAGTTTCATTATACGGAAGAGGAGAAAGAACCTGAACGTTTTAAAGAAATTTTATATCTTAGAAGATTATTAGAGCTTTTTCAGTAAACTGAAGGAATGTCCATGGAGCAATTTAAGCGATTTCACTTGAATCCAGTGCAATTCAGTTATATCAGGAAATATCTGGAAATCACGTGACATTTTCTTTTTGTTATACTTTTTGTGATGTTAGTGAATTTGCACGGGAAGTGAAATTAGGAAACTGAATTCTGGCTTTAGTTGTAGATAGAGCAGTACTGGGTGTTGTGCAATCATGATGTCAGCCATATGTTCTTATTATATTTATTGTGCTGCTCTGTGTCTTGTGTGACCAAAGACACTTAAATGTATCTTGTGTTTCCCTGGTCTTGTTATATCAGCATAAACCAGCAAATTAGAAAAACTTAAAGGACCATATTAAGACCATTTTGCATGCTTGAGCCCAACAAATACTTATCACATACACATTACTTGCCAATGCCAACTATTTTCCAAAAAATAATATTGAAGTGGTGCATTTTTGAATCACTTAGCTACCTTCCAGAATGCCATTGGCTTCAGTTTATTCCAGGGGATTTGGCACAATAACAGGAAAACTAAATTTTTGGAAAATGTTTAGTAATAATGTAACGTGTATGCGGGTAGTATTTATTGGGCTTGAATGTATAAAACCACTGGTATGGTCCTTTAAAGACTCAAATACTGATATGATCGCAGTGTCTGTGATGTTTTGTACTGTATGTATCCTTGTGTTCACAACAGCGGGACAACGAGATTCCTCTTATTGCAACTGTGATTACGCAATGCAGTAGATCGCCGTTACCTCGTCACTCATTTCAAGCCTTAACAGAGAAATATTAACAGATTTATTATCTGACTGTATCATCAGACTGGAGCGAAAATTAGCAAAAGGCAATCTAACCTGTGAATGGTTATTATTTGGGTTTTCAATTGGGAGAACAGGGTAAGGTGATCCACTTTTTTGTCCAATAAGAGCCTCATATCAGATTATCGCTGCTCTGATGATGAAAGTTGATAATTATCCAACCCGCAGGCTACAGAAATAATCTTAATTTTCATAGATGCAGTAGCTAATTTTACCTGGTTCTCACGTATTAGAGTTGGAGTGAGTAGCTGCTTATTAGCCACACATTGATCTTATAATACAGGATTGATATGTGCCATAATTCACGCCAACGCACTGTGAGCTTCTCTTTGCAGTCATATTTCATGTTCTTTTATCTTGTATGTTATTTACAGCAGAGAATTAGTGCTTTTTGGATACATTTATCTAAATATATAGACAACAGACCACAAACAATTCAGCGTCTATGCATTTATCAGCTGTCACAAATCCAAGTGAACGCAACAAATTCTTCAGATTCTCATAATTTCAGGTTGATTCATGCAAATAGAAGTTACATTTGTCTTCATTTTGGTGAAAACATCAAATCGCTCTAATAAATTGTTTTATCTGCTATTAAGGAACTTTTAGTTAAAGCAATGCCTGAGCTATAATTCCAGAAGAATTTCAGCATATTTAGTCAAAGGGCCACTGAGCTGTTCAATCTGGATTCCCATTAAATGTGTCTGTGTCACAACTGTGTTGTCTTCTTTGTGCAATATTACAGTAAAGCTACAGTATCTGAGATTATATCTGGAATATAATAAAATAAATGGTTATTGTTTACACATAAACGACAGGTAAACAATTTTCAGTAATTCAGTGCAGATTGTTATATTCATGTTTCTACTCAGTCATCTCACACTGTCATAAATTATAAGTGCATTGTGTGTGAAATGCATTACTGTGCATTACTGTACAAAACCCAGTAGTCTCTTTAGTCTTTAGCAATAAACTTACACTCGTATCTTCATTATTATGTGCACTATATTAAAATACAAGCGTCGATTTCCTTATTGCCTTGAATTGGCAGTTAATTCTGTCTTGTGCCGTTTCTTTCAGCTGCCATTTTTCTCAACTTTATAATTTCAGTAATCACAATATACATGCATTAGTTGAAAATCTGAAAGAACATTTGATCCAACACTAAGTAATGTTTTTATGGACAACTATAATATTGCCCCAGAATAACATCTCAAATAGCTAAATCCCAAATATTAAGACAATACTTTGCTACCTTTTATGAGAGTTTTGTACTTCTTGGTTGAAATGTGCTATCAAAACCTTTTTTTACGTAAGGGTTATGTAAACACAGACCTAGTGCCATTTCTGCCTCAGCAGCCATAAAGGTTACATCTTCAGGAAACATTCTTTGGCGTTGCTCCACACTTGAATTCCCTGCAGGGATAAAAAAGACAGGAGATTTGAGGTATTTGGAACGTGGATGGATTTAACCCCATGTGTGGCTTACTGTTCGTACCTTCTTGCACATGCTGATTTGCATGACGGCATAGTTGATGAGGGCCTCGCGCAGATCTTTGTCTTTCTGCTCCTTGAAGCGTCGCATGTCCACCCAGGCCCTTTCAACATGCTCTCTGCAAGATGATCAGGAAATGCGGCATTTCAGTTTACCGTTTTGTTATCTGCCTGTTTCCGTCATTGTTACACTCTAAATATCCATGACTTACTCGCACTCAACTGTTTTCTCCTTTACAGCCTCCTCTCCCTCTGTTATCAGCTCCTCCAGCAGCTTCAGCCTGGCCTCCCTCTGCTCAGGGGCCTCCTGGCCAAATAGCTTGTTGGTCATGCCTTTCAGGGAGAACGTCCGCACAATCTGAGAAAACACAATATTTTAACATTGCACGTACAATTGGTACAAAAAAAACAAACAAAAAAAAAACCATCTATGAAAGCTAGGAGGGATCACATGAAGAGTCTACCCCTGTAGCCAGCTCCTCACGTTGCTGCTTCTTGGAGATCAGGTCCTGGGAGGCCATCTCCAGCTCAAACTGGGTCAGCTCATGTTTCCTGCACACTGCCCTGCCAAAGTGTACAACAAACTTTAATATGTTGAGAGAAAAAATGTAATTAGCCTCTTAAAGAACCATAACAGTGAGTTCTGATGTTTGAACCCAATAAATACTACCTGCATACATGTATGAATTTAGTTCAATTTAATGTGAGCAAAAGTGACTAATTTATTGATTATATTGTTGAACATCCTGAGTTATTCAATAAGACAAAGCTATATTTCTATTTAATTTCGATATCTTGTAGTGTATTCTATTGTAAATACAACAGAAATATACTGTATGCTGAAACATAAAGGGAATGTAAACTGAACTGCCAGGAGAGGGTAGTGATTTGCTCTATACTTCAGTATGCCTCCAGTTATTTTAAAGAATTTACAGGCTTGTTTAAACTAGATTATAATATCCCCACTGGGGGAATTGAAATCCACTTCAAGCCAAGCAGCTACATGATGTCCTTTTATGGCATGGTTATGTAATTTCACTTTCCTGAGAGTGAAATTAAAGGCATCTGATGTTCATAAATTGTTCATTTCTAACCTTGTTTTCTTTTATATTACAGCACATATGTCAGGGCCACATCTGGCCCGCGTACAATTATATCTAGCCCGCGAGATAATATATACTTTTTATAATAACTGGCCCTCCAGTATATAGCACTCACATTATGGATAATACAAATCCTAGAATGCACTGCAAAAGCCGGTGCATCAATCAACATCTGCAAGTGCCAGCTCCCCTCCCCTCCATGCCCATCCAGTCACTTTTAATGAACTTTAAGCTAGCCTGCAAGGAAAGGCGGACTCTGAAAACAGGCTTTCAGCATAGGCAGAATTAGAGAAGCTGTTTGCTGGTTCAAGATAAAACTGTTTGCAGAGCTGATGTGGCTGTAATTAAAGAATATAAGATAATAAGGCATGATCACATTTAAAATATTATTCTCATCTTGCTTGTTGGTGTTGATGAAAGACAGAGTGATTTTAGATTCCCCTTGAGAAAAATGACAGTTTTCTGGCTATTTTTGATGCCTGTGATAAAACTTTTTCATTGGAAATGAGTCAGTGAAACACTGCTGATAGAGAGGAAGACATAAAAAAAAAAAAAAGAATGATGCTGATGTGTTATTTAGTTGAATTTGATCTCTCATTTGTGTGGTTTTTCATACCTCTGGTTTGTTCTGAATTCTATAGATGTCTTGGGAGCAGTGGTTAAAGTGAAGTTCATNTCATACCTCTGGTTTGTTCTGAATTCTATAGATGTCTTGGGAGCAGTGGTTAAAGTGAAGTTCATATTAGTGTATGAATAATTTGTCATAATCTCTGATGAAAACGAGACCAATTTAAGTCTGTTTTCAATAAAGGCTGACACTGTTTGGCCTTCTACTTGCACCCAGTTTTTAATTTTGGCCCCCTTTGTGATTGAGTTTGACACTCCTGGGTCACAGGACTTTCCTGATCATTCAGCTTCACTTGGGGTTTGCTCCAAGCTTTTCACTTTTTCCTTGAGAAATCTGTTTTTGGACAACAAGCCAACTAAACATCTAAACTTTGAGATATTTCTTCAGATCTGAGCACCAGCGATGTTCATAATGGAGCATATTTTATGTTGCTGCTAGCTTTACAAATGCTGTAAATGTTAAAAACAGAAGCGATGCTGTTATACTGCTTTGCTATAATGGATATTAAATTATAACTATAATTAAATTATAAACAGAGATATTAAGTGCTTCATCATGAAAAGAACATAAAAGAGTAAAATCATCCCAAAACAGTAAGAACAGAAAAAAATAAAGAAAAAAATACAAGAATGATTCAATGATTTAAGAAGATAAATAAATACCTAAAATTATAAATAATAACAAAAATAATTCAAGATAAGTAGTAACAGTTTGTTTTACTTTAAGCTTCATACCATTCATCAACCCAGAAATTCTATACTGATGGCAACTGTGCTTGAAACCTGAAGAACAAGTCAAGACAGCTTTTTCCTCTTAAACATTCAGTCTCTGCTTGTTGCACACCTGACTTCCGCAAGAAATTTTTGAGAAATATCACATAAAAATCCAACTCCTTTCAAAATAGCTTACCTAAGAGCTTCAGCATAGAAAAGATATTCTTTCAGCTGGTCTGCGTAATGTTCCTCTTCTTCCAAGATATCGTCTATGGAGGCAGCATATCTACATGTGTGTGACAGACAACTTCAGTCACTGGAAAACGTCACTAAATCTAAAGTACAGACGTACATTAGATTTCAACAAGGAAGCCAGAAGAAAGTCGACAATACTCACGTATCCATATGGTGGCCGGCGCTCTGCAGTCCATCTCCCATCTCTCTCTCTATGGCGCTCCACTCGCTGCACAGAACACATGCAGATACACAACACAACACACTTCTCAACTTACTGAAGTTTGTAAAAATGTACTTGGAAATTGTCTAGTTATTTGTTTTCTCAAAAGGGAGATGAACTGCAGCATTCTAGAAGAATTCATCAAAAGCATACTTGTCTCAGATTTTGGGAGTAAAATAACTTCAATTTGCATTTTTTTCAGGGGTAATAATGGGCATTTATGAAGTCTGAAACAACTTTTAATGAGTGATAACAGGGGAAATACACGCTCCACTTTAGTCTAACTTCTGATTCATACACTTGATGTCAAACCTGAAGACTCTTCCATAGTTTCCATGGACCTTGTACACACCATAGAGACGATCTGCAACTCTCTAGAAAGTGAAACACAAAATAAATCAAAGTGTCAAATTTATTACATTTTTTCATATTACTGCAATTGTGACATTACGTTGCAAATATACGAACATAAAGTACATAAAAAGCCAGTCAGGCAGGTTTGTGCCTCAAATATAAAATTTATGCAAAATATCTGAAGTGTTTTTGCCTTGTGGGAAAGTGTTGATTGTTGCTCAACTAGCAAAACCAGCNACAACTTACTGCTCGTGCTCGGAGGAGTTGTGATGTGTGAGACTGCAGCTCATCGCTGTAATGTTTCATCTCCATGAAGCGTCTAAGTGGCGAATAAATAGAAATAGTTGACAGCGATTAAAACTTGCTCATAATGTTATTAGTTTTTTTTTATTTTCTCAGCTGACTTCCTCAGATAGTCAAGTTAGCAGCTTTGGTAAACATAAAGCTTATTTTTTAACGATTAATTCAGCCATCTCACAGAGGAAGACCAACTTACTTCTCAGGATTCCTCACTCTGAAGGTGGCGCTCAGGGCTCTCAGCCTGGAATCTGCCTGGAATTATATGTCATATTTGTACATTAAGAAAAGCAATGCTGGAAATGCTTGTATGAACTGCCTCCAGCAGCACATTAACAGAAATAAGCTTGTGGTACCTTTGCCTGAAATCCTGTCTCGTACACCACTTCCTTCCAGCCATGTTCCTGCCAAACACAATACACACATAGGTAAATGATCACTACAGGTGTTGGACTGAGGCAGAGCTGCTTCATGTACTACCTCAGTGAGGAAGTGGTAGAGGATCCTGTCATTACAGAGGACAGAATGTGATGCCACACGAAGCAGGAAGTTCTCCAGCCCGACCCTACGGCGCTCCACAAAGTCCGGGTCCATATTGTCTGCAGACAACTTGTGCCACACAAACTCTGCCTGCACGCAGTTTACAAAATGTCTTCAGCAAGGTAAGGTTAGGCTGCTCCTGAGTAACACTGTCGGAAAGTTTTGGCAAGCACTCACCCTTTTCTCAGGCAGAGGAGGCACAACAATGAATGGATAGGTCACTATTAGGTAGTTCCGCAGCAGTTCAAATTCACTGTATCTCCTCCACAAAGAGTTGGGGGCGGGGTTGTGACCTTCAGCGACTGCATCCATTGGCCTTTGGAGATTGAATTTTGGAAGAAGAAATGTGAATTATATATACATCCAAACATTTCAGCTCAGACTGAAGCACAATGATTCCCTGTTACATGTTATTCTCACCGGGTTTCAATGAGGTACACTGTGAACGCCTCCTGCATGTTCACTGCATTTTTGCCGCTCCGCTTCTCGGCCTCAGCGATACTGATCTCCATTCTGCACAGGAGAGTGGAGTCATCCTCCCCTATCTGAAACATTACATCACAAAGGCTCATTAATAAACATGAAAAATGTCTTTATCAGCATGTTGGGTTTCATTTCCTCATCCATTACTCATTCAGGAACACTATTTCCTGTAATTAGGCCACAATATTTCATTTCAACCTTTATTTATTTCTCGAGAGCCATCGAGGGCAAGCCCTCATTTACAATGACATCGAGACTACAGAGACAGTAAAAAACAAACAGAAAAAGAATCAATTAAAACAACCACAGACTACTGAACAGATATACCAGATATACTGTATCTTTAATCTACTGTATGCTCTCTCTATATATATAAACCTAAGAATCCAAGAGAAAGAGGCGTGTACATTTTCAAATTAAAATATAGTAGAAATTCTTGTCCAGGAAATATGCAGTTACTGTTTTGATTATTGGCAACGAGCAATATTGCATTTTTTCCTCAGGAACTCCTTAGTATTGGTGACTATCCCCTCCTGTCATGCGGGAGACCTCGTGTTTTTTTTTTTTTTTTTTTTTTAACCCTGAACAAAAACATTGATTAGGATACCTTTGTACATTCTAACGTAGAATTTTGGATTCCATTATTTATTTATTTTACATAAGGCTAATTACTTTAATCAGGTGTGCTAAGCCAAGGACTATTTGGTCAAATGAACACAGCTGCTTCGCCGAAAACGTATTTAGCCTGCTTGTCTTTAGCTAAGGTACTTCTGCCTTGAGCCTCTACGGTGAAGAATGTGACGTACCGCCATTAAGTAACGTTATTTCTTTAAAGCAAGACTTATTTTACAATTAAAATGTGAAGAGTAGCCGCTCCATTACCGTGTTGTTAAACTTGTTGACTTCGTTTATTCTGTTTGGGTCAGAATCTTCTTTTCCATCCCTAGCCATCCTCTCCTTGATGTTTGCACTGAGCCAGAGCGCATGCGCAGAGCATCCCTCAATGCGCATGCGCAGACCATCTCTCAATGACGTCACTGCAAAAAACAAGATTTCCGGAATGTGCCTCTGACCTTCAAAATAAAACCGGAAATAGTGTCGAAAAGGTAATAGATAATTCTAAATGACAATGAACGGAACCCATGAAATCTAAAAACAAATTGTATTGTTATTTTTTTAATCCCACAAAATAATCATTTTATTGATGTGTACCACAAATTCAAGTTCAAAGTTTGGCATTAGCATTTAAAAAACACACTATATTGTTGCAGTTGTGTGAAAATCCTGTATCTCTAACTTCGATCATTTAATATGTTAAGATTAGATGAATTATCATGTGCATGTTACTCTGTGTGAGTGTGATATGTCATGGTTGCTGTCAAAAAACTTCCGTGTTTACTTTTTAACCTTCTTCATGCTAGGAAACAAACAAACAAACAAACAAACAAACAAAAAGCCTGCTAATCTTGTCTGGCTCCTCTTTTCTCTTCTCTTTATGGGGAGTTTAAAGACCCCAGAAAACTTCCAGTAGAGCTACACCCATCTTTAACCAGAGAAGTTTATGAGAATTTATGAGAAAACTGGGAAGAGTGGCATTTACCAAAAAGACAACAGATAATTCTAAATGCCAATGAATGGAAACCATGAAATCCAAAACCACTGTATTGTTTTTTTTTAAATCCCACAAAGTAATAATTTTATTAATGTGTACCACAAATTAAAGTTCAAAGTTTGGCATCAGCATTTAAAAACACACTATTTTGTTGTTGTCCTGTGAAAATCCTGTATCTCTAATTTAGATAATTTAATATTTTAAAATAAGATGAATTATCATGTGTATGTTACTCTGTGTGTGGGGGGGTATGGTATGTCATGGTTGTTGTCAAAAAACCTCCCTCATGACAGGATAAAAAGAAGAAAAAAAAAAACCTGCTAATCCAGATGTCTGGCTCCTCTTTTTTCTTCACCTGTATAGGGAGTTTAAAGACTCCAGCAAACTCACTTCACTGAGGGAGTTTCACTCATCTTTAACCAGAAAAGACCTCTCGTCAGCCAGAATCAAAAATGGCTCTTAATATACCGGGCCTGATAACGATGATATTCTTCTACTTAGTGGTGTTGGGAACTGGAATCTGGGCATCAATAAAATCCAAGAAGCTGAAGGAAGACACACATGGTGGCCAGTTAGAGGTTTCCTTTTTGGCTAACAGGAAGGTCAACTTGGCAGTGGGAGTCTTCACAATGACGGGTGAGTTTCTATCACTTTAATCACTAGCTAAAAGACCATCTGCAGTGCACAGCGGTGTCACTAAAGAATTACAAATAAAGAAGTTTCCATTATGAAACCTTAAATTGATTCATAAAGCTTTGCTAAATTATTAGGAAACATTATCCTAGGTTTGTTCACCTTTTGCTTTCAAGTAAGACTGTATGTCAGTGTAAATTAATTCATATCCATCATGTGGCAAAAATGTTTTCAAATTTTTTTAATTACACCACACAGAACTCAAACACATACCTTAAAACGCTAGAAAAGTCTGCACAATACTCTAAATTTGTTATTTTAATAATAGATTTTTTTTTTTTTTTTTTTTGCAGTGTCTAAATACTAATACATTTAGCACTTTGTACAAGACTTAATTAAGTGAGCCAGACTTGCAGGCAGTGTGTTCTGACCATTTATATTTAATGAAATTATCAAATTCATACTGAAATGTTCATATTTATTGGGCAGAAATCTTAGAAGGCAATTTATGAGACTTCATTACAAGAATATCTACAACTAGGTGCGTTCTTCAGCACTGCCGTATGATTTCACACTTATCCTGAAAAGCTTTCTTTTACTGACCTCTTCTGGTGAAAAGTTTTGTTTTGCACCTCCACTTCTTTTATTGGATAACGTGTTTTTTCTGTTGCAGCCACGTGGGTCGGAGGAGGATTTATCACTGGCGTTGCAGAGTCAGTGTATAACCCCACCAAAGGACTAGTTTGGGCTCTTGTTCCTCTGCAATTGTCGATTTCCTTTGTAATTGGTAAGATCTCAAACAGAATATCGTCATGTAAAACCTGTGAAGATAATAAACATCTTCAAAATTTGGTATAGTAACTTAAATGACAAAACCTGCTGCATCTCTCAAAGTTTTGCTTCTATTTGTGCTTGCTGTTGCTTAATTCTGACACCAATGCAATCATCAAATTAAACCCTGAATTAAACCCTGAAATGTAATAAAAATAGATGATTGACTGTAGTTGTCTTAACTACAGTTAGCCATGGAGAAGAGGCTCGGGGCTGTTCCAGGATGCTGTGTATGTCTGTGTGACAAGAAAAAGTTTTGCTCTGTTTTGATCTCTTAAAGGTGGGCTTTTCTTCGCCAAGCCAATGAGAGAAAACAATTACATCAGTATGATGGATCCATTCCAGAGAAAGTATGGGAAAGTACTGACTGGGGCTCTTGCTGTTGTTCCAGTTATAGCTGAGGTGATATGGGCTCCTTCCACGTTGATTTCCTTGGGTATGCATGTAAATATACATGAATATAAATATTTACCATCTTGCTTACTTACTCAGTTGCTCATTTAAATATACATCTTCTGCGTGTGGTACTTTTCTCCAGGGGTAACGATGAGCGTCATTTTGGATCTGCCCTTCAGTGTTTGCATTTGGATCTCTGCATCAGTTGCCATCATCTACACTGTTCTTGGAGGTCTCTATTCAGTCGCTTACACTGATGTCATACAACTATCACTGGTACTTTCCAGCATGGTGAGTTCTACTAATAAAACCAAAAGAAGAAAGCTTTCTCACACTTAAATCATTTGGAACTCTACTATAAAAATACAGATAAATCCAATGATGGCCTCATTGTGTGCCTTTGATGAAAAAATGACCTCTTCTCTTCTCCGCTTGTCATAGTGGCTGTGTCTCCCCTTTGTTCTGACAAGTGGAGTTTATACTGATATCACGACAACAGCATTCAACCAAACATATCAGGCCCCCTGGATCAGCCCGCTACAGCCTGACAAAATTGGGAGATGGATTGATGAGTTCATAGTGATGGTAAGATGAATCGGTTTAAAATTTAGCATTAAATTACTTTTGAAAGCTTGGTAAACCTGTTGTAAAATACTTAAGAGATCGCACTTACTTTCTTATGTATTAGGCTCAGAACTTCATTCAGCCCTTTGGTTCAGTTTGTGCCATGTCTTTCTAGAGTGTGGGGAATCTGGCATTTCAGGATTTTCATCAAAGGACACTTTCCTCCAGCTCCACCGCCACAGCCAGAACTGTATGTTTCCTAGCAGCAGGTTTCGTCATCATTCTAGGAATTCCCTCTGTGTTGATTGGAGCCGTTGCAGCTTCAACAGGTATACCGGACAGGTTGGGAATCAGTAGTGAGGAAGGAATCCTTTAATCAGAGGATAGTATTGTTTTTTGATTGTAATATAATAAAGTCCACACAAGGTTTAGGGACTTTTGCATTCAGATCAGCTGAAGAAAGAAAGAAGGAAGGACAGATGGAAGGACAGCAAGCAAGGATGGCAATGAGGAAGTCAAGAAGGAAAGGAAGGATGTTATGAAGGACCCAACAAATGTAGCACTCAAATAAGGAAAGAAAAACAGAAGTGCAGTAAATTAGCAAATGTAACNCCCCCCCCCCAAATCACACAGCAGAGATTTAGGTAATTTACTGCTTTACATTTAATTCCCGATTATTAAATGCAGCATTGACTCAACGG
Organism: Lucifuga dentata; assembly: GCA_014773175.1. NCBI lineage: Eukaryota > Metazoa > Chordata > Actinopteri > Ophidiiformes > Bythitidae > Lucifuga > Lucifuga dentata. Next base: position 25,485 of record VXCM01002117.1, on the reverse strand, counting down.
GCACGTCTGCTTACTTGTGTGTTTCAGACTGGAACTCCACCTCGTACGGTTCTCCTCCTCCATATGAGCGGGGGCAGGCATCAGTGGTACTACCCATCACCCTCCAGCATTTCACCCCAACTGTCGCTTTTGCTTTTGGCATCGGAGCGATTGCGGGTGCCGTGATGTCATCTGCCGACTCTTTCCTGTTGTCTGCAACAACCATCTTCACCACTAACATCTACCAGGTCATCAGGAGTCAGGTGCACAGAACAGGATTAGATTTACTGTTATGTTATCCACAGAAGAGCAGTCATCATTAGGATTTGGCCCTTTGTTTCACTGATCATAGGGTAATAAAGGGACTGTGGCGTTCTTTATTGTATGCCATTCATGAGTCCCAAAAACAGCAATGGTAATTTCCTGTTTAACAACTTACTATCCCGTCTCTGTTTAGGCATCGGATAAAGAGCTGCAGTGGGTGATTCGTATCTCCATAGTGGTTTCAGGGCTCGCAGGGACCTGCATCACCTTCCTGGACCACAGCGTAATGGTGTTCTGGATCCTGGGTTCAGACCTGACTTACAGCATCATATTTCCCCAACTGATTTGCGTCCTCTTCATTGAGGTTTCCAATGGCTACGGGGCCATTGCAGGCTATGTTGTAGGAGTGGTGATGAGAGTGTTATGTGGAGAGCCGTTATTGGGCCTCCCTGTCATTCTGTGTTTCCCAGAATGCACTTTGGAAGATGGCGTTTATGTTCAGCGCTCCCCTGTAAAGACCATCTGCATGCTGTCTGCTCTGGCCTCCATTGTGGTATTTTCCTATGTGGCTTTACTCCTGTTTAACAAGGGGATCCTTCCTGAGGAGTGGGATGTGTTCAAGGTGAAAAAAGTAGTCGTACCACCGATGCAAAATGGTGTTAACGGTAGCAATAAGACTAATGTTGAAAATGAAAATGATGAATCCACCTCAGAACCAATGCTGGATACAAGATGCTAATTTTACTTACTAATGTCTGTTTAGTAGTTTATTTTTGTTGTTAAATAAATTGCTTACTTAATACTTAATCATAGATATATAGATTTCTTTCTGATTACAGTAATTAAACTCAGGGGATTAATGTTTCTGATTACCACAGCAAACAATATTGAATAAAGACATAAAAAGTACAATTGGCTATGTGTTTGAAGAAGATCAGATCACATTTTTTACAAATATTTACTGGAGTTTTATTGAGGAAAAAGCAGATTGGGGGTACCCCACTAATCCTTGAGATGCTGGCTTCTACATAGGTGATATTTTTTTGATATGGCCTGGTATTGATTGGTTTAGTCTGTAGCTGTGTTGAATGAGGCGTTCACTATTTTGATTCTTCAAGGAAAAACAAGGCAGGGCACACTCACCTCAGCTGATCCTATTCTGCCTATACCTTCTCTCTGTACTGAGCCTTCCTCACAATACTTTAGGGCAGACCCGTGTCATTTGGTGTGTACTTTCATCAAAAGCATCCTAATCCAGTGTTTCTCCTGTGCAGCAGAGAACAAAACTCTTAACACACCTTATACAACTGATACATAATTTATTTGATCATTACCACACATATCCAAATGTCTACAAGGAGCATCAGGTTTCCTTCCATTTCAGTGCATTTCAAAGGTCAGCAAGACAACCAGAACTCAAAACCAAGAGAATGTCACAACTTAGAAAAAAAAAAAATTGCTCTGCTGCATTCTCTCAACATCAAGCGCTAGGGATCGAGCCAATCTTGAAATGAAATTCCAACAATAACAAAAATCAAACACACAGATAAAACATATATGCTATTGCATCAGTCGGGTGACTAACAGCTGAAAATGCTGTGCTCCTTAGCTGGAAGACACACAGAAGAGTTTGCATAAGGCACCAAGATGTGGAGTAGCAGTTTATCAATGGTAAGGTGACTTTCCATGCATCCCATGCTCACCACAAGTCCTCTTTCTGCATTTTATGTAGGGTTCCACTGCTTTCCACAAGAAACTAGGCTGCTTTATAAGTGTTTGGAAAAGAAAATGTTAATAAAATGTACATCACAGTACTGGAATTCTTTTCAAAGGGGGAAAACTGGCGGAACAGGAAATCTTACTGCCTGTACAAAAAGTGGCATTGTTCTGAAAACAGGAGCAATTCAAGCGCAAGATAGGGGATAAACACGCATTCAAAGAAAATAAGATTTATTTGCATTACAAAAACAAGCAAATTTGGTCAAAAGCTTTAACAACAGACATTTATCAATGAATGTAATACAGACAAAGGAGTATTACACTTGCCGCAATCAGTTTGAATATGCATGCAAGAATTTTTTTCCACCTGCAAAACCATCTAACCGAAGGGGGAAAAAACATGAATAAAAATTGCAGTCATTTGATTATTTAAAATTTGGTGTCAGTCAGCGTAAGGCATGCCAGTCAGCACTGTAATGTATTACATTAATATATACCATCCAACCTTAAATAATAATAATGATAATACAGGAAATTTGCACAGTTATACTATTATACTACCCCACGGCAATACTCTGACTGACTCGTCATGCTCAGAATAAACATTGCCTGATTAATATTTCTGCTCAATCTCTTTATCTTTTGGGGTATGTAAACAGTATGTGTTTGTTTCTATTTTACATCTTTTTTTTTTTTTTTTNTTTTTTTTTTTTTTTATCTTAAACTGTGCATGTGAGAGATGCATTAATGTGGATGTTTTAATGATACAGTAGTATTGAAGTAATTGCTTCAAATTTCTGGAAGGTTATTAACCTCAAATTCTTAAATTAAATCAGTTTTTATGCAAAGTGTAAAGCTCTAATCAAAATGTTTCCCTAAAATGATTAGCTCCTCATGGGTGTGAGATTTGTGTGCATAGTGCATATTGATGTACTCAATGACTGTACAGGGAACTGTAACTGGGTATAACAAAACTGTTTCATGTTACCAAATCATTTTATTGTTTTTCTATTGTTGGACATATCATTTTAGAATGAAACCCCTCCAGAATCACTTCAGTATAGTATGATACCACAGCTTAAAATGATGACGAGAAAGGGATCTGTTTCCAGGCTGATAAGCACAACCATAAACTTGAAGCATCATCCATCAGACTATCTTAAGGCTGTGTAAATAGAGGACCAGCAACTGTACAAGAATGTGTCTTCATTAATATTTGAATATAAAAAGAGATCTGCAGTACAAAAGTTTGTACTTTGAGGCTTCGTGTACATCATGAGCGAGATTCGAGAACACCTTGAGCCATGCTGCCATTGCCTTTCTCCCCCCCCCATGTAGCGTGTTGTATTCCTTTGTATGTCAGTGCAGGTCATGCTTTCATTCCATAACCGTCAACCACTTTTGTGCGCACACACACACACAACACACATTCCTGCATGTGGAACAACATCCAAGACACCGTCTGAAGATACTATGATTTGAAAGCGGGGTTTTTCCATAGTGGTTTGTGATACACCCAGCCATCACCCTGGAGAACATGTATGAGAAGGACAAGAGAACAAGCCTTGCATCAATCATTATGATTGCCAACTACAGTATTTGACAGACTTCTCTCAGCACGTCTACAGTGTCTTAACTTCCATGCTAGAAAAACAGTAGCATAGCTGAAAATACGCATCTTGCTCACCTCCTTCTCAAAGCATCTGGTCCTCCATGCGGTTTCTGTCTCAGTGCGATGTCTCTCTTCTGTCCTCTGCCTCTCCTCCAGGATCCTCTTGTGCTCCGTGGCTTTGTCAATGTCCTTCTGCCGCAAAGCCTCTGTCACATGCTGCCACAAGCGCCTGAAATGTATTGGAATAGTTAGCATCTGGGATTAAATTACAGATAGGAGTTCATCTGATAATCTGGGTCACATAAAATGCAAATATGTGGCAGATTCCGGTTTCTTTCTGACCTAGATTCAGTTGGTCCTTGCTTGTCAATTGGCCGCACTCGCTTCCTCGTCACAGGCAGCTTGGTGACATCGACCACCTTTGTCTCTCCACTTGTGTAGCTGAACTCCAGGATGCCGTTCCACTCACCCTGTACACGACACACCACCGCATTGGTGGGGTTGTGCTTCACCTCTGCTGTTACCCTGATTGGGCAGGAAATGGAACGTATAATTCAAGGACATTTAAGAACATTTTTTTCTACCCCTAAAATGATTAGAGAGAACAAAGTAATACTTGTGGACAAGAACCAGCATTAACTTGAACCAAGGTGGTAGTGGTGGTTGGAGGAGGGGACACTCACTTGTGCAGCTTGCCTCCATAAAAGGGTTTTGTCTGGAAAGTGATGACTGCTGAGTATCCTGACTTAGCACAGCTGATGCTGACCTTGCCACCCAGTTCCACCCAGGGCACGGTGAGGATGGAGCGGGCGTATGCACAGGGCAGTGTGAAGGTGTATTCTTCATCATGCTCCAGCAGATAAAGACAACCTGGAGGTGACAGTGCCAACAAAAAAATTAACATAATCTTCACAAAAATGTGATTTATTGTAGGGATGTTGTAATGGATTGCAAAGGTCGACCTCATAAATGATAAATAGTAACTGAGTGGATATGGTATTTTCATTTCAAAGAACACTCATGGAAACTAATCCAGCCAATCAGAGCAGGTCTCAGGTAGCTTTCTTTTCAATCACCATGTGCTTAGAGGTGGAGTCCTTTCCTCCCAAACTTATTGACAGCAACCTTTAATGTCACTATAAGAAATTAGTTTTGTATTTAATAAAAAATGCTCAGCAGCTCATCATCATAACTGTCATATTTGATGGCACATCATTCTACAGCATACCTGCAGAAAATCCATGTTAGCTCACCTTCCCCTACCATGGATACTCCAATGGACATTCCCATGAACTTGCTCTTGGTCCACACATGTGTGTTCACACACATCCGCCTCTCCTGGCATTCGGCATAGAAGCCAGACACGGGGGGATGGTGGGACACCTGCTCTGCCACAAAGCGCACTTGGTAGAGGTCCTGGGGAGCAGTTGGGTCGGGGCTTCCCTGCGTGGACTCCTTATGGGCGTCTGGTCTTTTGGGTACCTTCCACGAGCAGTGGAAGGTCTCACCAATGATAGGGTTGTAGGGTTTCTTGGCTATGGCCCCCTTGCGACCCTCGTGGAATGAGGTGAGGTAGTACTCCACAAAACGCACCATGCGGTCTTCTGGGCTGCTGCCATCAGTGATGGCCATGAAGAGGTCCGGGTAAGACATGAAGTCAGCGTACATCTCCAGCAGAGAGCGCTTCTCCAGGATGAAGGTGGGAAGGACCACCTGGAAGGAGGGTTAAGGGGACAAAGTGCCAAAAACCCTAATAATTTTATGGGGAAGCCAGAGCATGACAGGTACAGATGATTACTTCAGGTACTAAAATAGTCAGGGTTGTCATTTTCCAATTACTTGTGTAACCATGTTCTCTTCTGTTCTTATTGACCTCCATCACATGCATGTGAACTTGCATGTGATGCAAAATTGATGATGTTTTTGGTGGAAATCCATCTTCCTGAGAGACTGTAGTTGACTTTTTTGTTAGTCTGAGAGATAAACACGAGACAGTTTTGACTAAAACTGGGGCATTCAAGCTGTGAGAGACTCAGATGAGGTATTATTTAGAACTGCCTGATTATGACCCCATTTTAACATGGACTGAAATAACATTATGTCAGAGAATCAAGTAAACAGGAGTGTTATTGTTGTTCTTATGAATCTTCACGTGCATGTGATGGAGATAGAGATCTTAAGAACGACAGACGAGACCATGACATCACATTCAAGTTCAGATGACCTGCCATATCATTAAATCGAGCAGTTGGCAACTGTGATGTACGCTGGGCATGACCCCAGCGTCACAAAGTCCACTAGATCTCAATCTGGGTTCAGCCAATGATTCCATCAGGTAACTGTGATAAATCAGAAAACAGAAACCCAAGAGGTGGATATCCAAATACTACTACAAACTGACACTAGAAGATAGAATGTCTATCCTGACTTTGATTATTAAGCCTTGGCTTTGCATTTGGTGTTTGTGTATATCCAGGATAAGTAATTAAGAGGCAAGAGGTATCAACAATTAGTTCAGGCTGTCAGGTCATTACAATTTAAGATAACTGGCACAGTAAATAACCCGCAAACAAAGATGGGTTCATGCAAAAAGGCAAATACTAGGTTTGTTTAGCTATTGGCTGATTTCTGAAGGCTACTCTTCATGAGTGACATGGTGCTGCCTCCATAGCAACACATAATAATCCTATCAATACGCAATCTCAGCTGATCTGTTGTTTTGGTTATAATTTATCCCTGGGGATTAGATCCTGACTTCACTGCTCACTGGGTCAGGAAACGTACAGAAAGAAAGGGGACAAAGATCTTTGTCCAGGGCTCAAATCAAGGGCAATGTGGTTACAAATAAAATGAGACACCAGCACACACTAAACAAATAAACTGCTTGGTTGAAACTGTGTAATGTAAAGAGTTGTAAACTGGCTGCACTGAACATCTAATCTAAGATCTCAGATGCACTGAAACTAGATCATTCTTCACACTTCTCACTGTCAGATTATTAAGCTACTATCAACGTGCAAAGAAGAGTGGGAGGGAATCAGTTTGTTTTGCTGCTTGGCAGTCGGTGGAACTTGACCTACCCGTGTGAGGTCCATGCCCAGCTTGAGCTGGGACAGCAGGTGTAGGATGACGCTTCGCTCCTCCTCCACTGCACCCAAATCTTCCTCCTTGTCTGTGAAGGAGTCCTCCACCTCATCCTCAGCATCTATGTCTTCCTGTTCCTGACAAGGGGAAAGGAGAGGAGGGACGATGTAATTTATTCAATAACCTCTTTCAATGAGAGCACAAGGGTGGAAAGGAAATGGCAAATGTTTATGTTATGGATGATGCACTCAGAATAAGTATTAATAAAGACGGCCTACTCACGAAATTTCTGAGGTCTGACAAAATGCAGAATACTTTATGGCTGGATCTCAACTCTCTGATAAAAAAACAGGTCGGCAGGTGGTACAAGGCGATGCTAAATACACGAGCCCATCGTTTATTAAGACACATCAGGTGTGTTTTTCTTGGTCTTACCCCAGAGAAGCTACAGGACTCTGGGCTGCTGAGCTCCAGGCGGCTGCCCTCCAGCGGGGCTTCTCCTGTTGTGAAGCTTGCCAGCGAGCTGCTGCCGTTCTTCAGGATGTCGGGCAGTTTGGGCTCCAACCACTCGATGGTAGGTCCTGCCGTGGAGGAGGAATGCACAGTAGCAGGTTCAGAGGTACTCATGGTATTGTGCCCCCCCTCCTGAGGCCCCCTGACGCTCACAGCTGCACACGCACACACACAGACACACACACACGCAGCCCTACACTCTGCCTACCACTCACCACACAACAACTGTTTGGCTGCTGGCTGGATGGATGGCTATTCCCTAGACAGCTGCCCAAGACCAAAAGAGTGTAACCCAACCCTGCCAGTATCAGGATACTGTGGCCCCGCACACAGGAAACATCCTCATCCTCTGATTGGGTAAGCCCTCTCAGTATGGTGTGGGCATTTTTTATGTATGTTTGGAAGTGGGCAGATCTCATTCAAATTTGCCTTGTGCGGTGCCTTACAGCTTAATCTGACTGGCTGTGGCGGTGAGTCTGTTCTCATGAAATATACATCGAGTAATGAGATCTTCTGTGAATAAGTGGGACATTAGCTGGCTATTTTCCAATTTCAAATCATCCTGAATAGAAAGGACGAGGACAAGAGCCAGTCAAACACTTTGCTTTGGGTGCTCCCTAACGCTGCACTTCCATGCCGTTCAGCATAAAGGGAAATTAGTAATGTATTCTCTCCTGAAATGATTTCTGATGGACATTTTAACCAACTAAGATCTAATTACCTTCGAGACAGGTGGTAAGAAAAGGTACGGTTCCCTATCAATAATGCAGAATAATTCCACTGTCCGGCTAACTAGATTGGGTACAAGCCTGTGTGTGCAAGACTATGATTTGCCATTAGAAGTGTGTGTAGCTTCATGTCAATTTTTGGCTAAGAGGCAGTTGCTTTAGTCTGTGCTCCAACAGGATGCTTATATCACAAATAATTTCAAAGCAAAGACACGGTGCGTTTGACTTCTTTCCACATGAGAGAAAGGTAATCTCATGTTGTAGAATGTGTCTGACAAAACAAACGACACACATCCTTTCTATACTTCTATCTTCCTTTCTATACTCAAGTGAACAGACAGAGAAGGTAAGAACCAGCCAGCATATCCAGAATTCCTTCTCACATTTAAAGGATCACTCCATGTCTGTGACACACACACTTCATACCAATACACACACCAAAACAAAAAACTCCACTGACCTCCCAAAGAGCTTCTCTGTCTGGCCATCTGCTGCAGGTGCAGGATGTGCAGGCACTCGTTGAGACAGTTCATGGTGGCCATGGAAGTGGCCTTGAGCATCAGCAGATCCTGGTCTAAGGGGGAGAGGCCAGGGGCAGCAGGCAGGCCCTCGATGCTCTGGATCAAGTCTCTGTGCTGGCCCTGAGCCTGGCTCATCATCTGGGAAAGGGGTCAGCAATGGAAATATCACAAAAGCAGTGCAATTATTTGGGGAAATATTTTATTTTATTTTATTTTTGCTGAAACAGTCTATCAATTCATATTTTAAAGACCAGATATTCGTGATGACATGGTTAAAGACTGATGAGCAGAATAAAAGTGTGATTCAAAGCACAATATAGAAATAGACCCACAACTGAATTGTGCTGTTGAAGTTTTCAAATGTAACAGGAAAGACAACAGCACTCTCTTGTGGAGAATTTGTGTAGTTCAAGTGAGTCAAAGTGAAAAATGAGAGTTCACAACTGGACAGATATGCCAAACTAAATCAATTTTAAGAACTAAATCCATAACATTTTACTTCTACAGGACATTTAGAATTGAACATCACATTTGTGAGTGAGACTCTGACAGAGTGTTCTTGGCCGTCTGTACCTCTCTGGCATCCAGCAGATGGTCTGGAAGCAGGGACCTTTTGCTTGTATAGAGAGCTGAGCTCTTGTGGATCTGGGACCAGCCAAATAAGGAGGCGGGGTTCTGGCTGGGCCGACGCACTGACATGGGTGAGCTGCCGCTGCCTTGAGACGTCATAGAGTAGCTCCGGGATTTTGGCGGGGGATTACTCTGCACAATGTTTTCCATTAAAAAATGCTGCCTCTTAGAATGACACTGTGTGAATTTACATCCAGTTTCATTTGCACGATTAGAAAGAACACCTTCTTATGTGCAATAAAAGTCTATGTCAGTCCAGATTACAAGAGGTGTAAGACATCTTGACAGTGCGTACATCTCACATTAAAAAAAAAAAAAAAATTTGTCCTGAAAATTAATTCACAGCTTTTATTTTAGCTGTTTTCCAAAAAGTGTGAGGGAGTTGTGTGTTTTATATTTACATGGATCTCAAGACCAGGGCATGAAAAAAAACATTGTGGATAGTTTTGGACAGACATCTGCAGATCAATATCAAGATCAATAGTAGTGATTACGGTAGAGGGGAGGGCAAACCTGATGTGGGTTTACTCAAATACAAAACTTGTAAGATGTGTGTATGGAAATATGAATGATAGGAGAGCAAATGAAACACATAGATTTACCTTTCCCATAGCCTCTGTGTGGTGTTGTGTGCAGATCTGCAGTCTGCTCACCCAGTGCTGCCTTTCTTTGGCATCGGTAGCTGAGAAACAACAGAAAAACAAGTAAGCACAACTTTGTTACAGCTCTTCTTGGATGATCCCGCTCAGCATCAATTGATTGTGCTACTCCCTCACTGGCAGCAGATAATGGAAAACATTCAGATCAATATAGTTCTGATGGATGATGACGGTAAGCTTGGAGTTAAAAATGCATCTGACAGGGCAGCTTGATTCCTGGGACTGATAGCTCAGCGAGTAGAACAACTTGAGCAAAGGAGGGTTCAGTGAGTCAGAAAGCACTACACACTATGTGATGTGAATGGGGAATGCATACCAGACACAGGTAGCTTTTTTTTGTGGAAGTAATAGGTCTGGAATGCCACACTAAAAACCCAACTGATCACACAAAACCTAAACTAATCTATTCAAACAGCAGGTGCCTCAAAATTGTACAGACTCACCTTAGACAACACTGTGAGAAATAAATGCCCAAATGTCATCATCAGTGTTTAGGACAGGTACACACCTCTGAGCTTGTACTGGTCCCCACTGATGGCGTTGACAGTAAAGGTGTGCGAGTCTTCGTCACTGGGGGAGATGACGGCCCCTGCCAGGGGGAGCATTCCACGGGGCTTCTGGGGACGTGACTGTTCATTGACAAAGTACTCCAGCAGGCCCGCCTCATTATTTAATACAAAGAACCTGAAGGAGAGGACAGAGTGGCAAAGACAAACCAATATATTTGTGTTAAGAAAACATTGGTTGATATTATCAGTTTGACAATACATGACTCAGTAATAATATTTCCGTTTGCCCTAATCAAAGCAGAAAAACTCACCTGTACTGCCACCCTGTTACTAGGTTGGTGTATTTCATTAAGTAGCCATCAATATTCTCCATGTGGTCGCTGGAATCAAATGTTTTAAAAAAAGAGAGATAATAAAACGTTTGTTAAAATGCATGTACAGAGCACGCACGCGCGCGCGCGCACACACACACACACACATAAACAAGTCAAAGTGAAGCACAGAGGAAAACATTGTTAGCTGTTACCTTGATGATGAAACCTAATTTTAATCAGAAACTTAAAAACAGAATATATATATATACTGTATATAGTACAGGGTGAATGCTTAAGGTTTGTGCTCCTGTGAACGCCCTACAAGGATACAAAATAATTCAATAAACCAGCGAAATAAACAAACTGAGCACCGACCTGTACTGCCAGCTTTTGGCACTCGGTCTCCCCGAGCTTGAGGTCCTGTTCTGGGGAAAAACATCCAGTTTGCCTTCACTTTCCGTGATTTGTATCGCCGTGGTTTCTCCTTGCATAGTCACAAGCAACAAACTGCTTTGGACGCTAGCGTTAGCCTGTTAAGCTAGCTATGTCACCACGGATGTGATTGAGTGGACAAACCTTCTTCAGTTACAATCAGAGTGAAGTTGTCGGTTCATCGCTTATCGAAAAGGCTGAAATGTTAACTACTTAGCTTAAATAACGAATGACAACACATTTTCTGTTCTACTGATACAGTGACTGCATAGCCTGCGTGCTAGCTGCTAACTGTTAGCCTGCTATTTCCTACTGCGTCATGTGACTAACTCACGAGAGCATACTTCCGTGTTGTCGTAAGCGACATAAAACAAAATAACACAAGTTTTACATTTTTATATATTTTGTGTGGTCAGTACTCACGTGTTTCAAACCAGCTCTAGAAAGCTAGAAAGTATTATTACGCAAAAAGATACATTAAATTTAGTGAAAACTTTAATAAAACACTGCAAAAATACACTGAAAAAACAAACAAACAAACAAAAAAAAAAACTGCGTAAAGCAAAAAAAATTTACAGAAATTGCAAATTACGCTTAAGACAAGACCGGATGTACAGCATTTAACTTTCAAATAAAGTGCAAATTTGTTAAATTTTTCTTGGTCCTTATCATTATTATTATTAATTATTATTATTATTATTATTATTATTCAAAGAAAGCGTAGGAAATTAGCAGAAACAAGCAACATACCGGTAGTCCTCGATCAGAGAATTGCTTGAAAAACCCTTACCCGGAAGTTTTATAACATCAACTATTCTTTCTGACTTGACAAAAGACGGCATGCGGAGGGATCTCGCTTTTCTGATCGATATTTAATTGTAAATATATTATAAAAATATACATGCCTGTTAATAGTCGGTTAATTTATTTTCCTCCTAGTGCTCTCAGCATTCTGACTGCTATTTGCAGTAAAGTCAGAGATATGTATGAACATAGATGGTAATAATAAAGCTAATTTGCAGACTGGAAATAGGATAGAACAAAGACAGTGAGTTGTTACATATACTGTAGTTATTTGATTTCTCGTTTTGGATTGCATAAGTTAATAAGGGGAGGGACGAGGCAGTAGGACCAATTTTTATAGGGCGTATGAGGAAGTTATTATTGACTTGGACAAAAAGAGGATTCAGTTCAGCTGAACGATCTGCTGCTTTCAAAATGCCTGGAAAGAAAGTCTGCATCGTTGGATCTGGAAACTGGTAACATTTCCTTTATATTTCTAAATCGATTCTTTAGAAACAAGAATTATAATCATAGATCGCAATTGTCTGTGCGGCATTATGCAAATGCCAGTTTGCTCTTGGACCATAGCAACAGCAACGACAGATAATTTCCTAGATTTTGAGCTATCGAAATATCATTTAATATGCAATATCGTGTACTTTCCTAGAGTCCAATGATTGATCTGTTCTGGTTTGCAATAAAAAGCAATTGTACCTAAAAATCTCACTACTGACCTGATGAATTACATCATGTAACATGAAGAGATTAAACTGGATTAAATGTATTGTAAATCAAAGTTTGATTATCAAGCTAATAAGGAATGTCCAAACCCTGTAAACCTACTTTACTCTCCCATGGTTCTGTCTGATTCGTTGAATGATGCTTTTTGAGTTGGGTAGAACTTTCTATACCTCCTCCTCTGACCAGGTCTTTGCTCTCTCTAGGGGCTCTGCGATTGCCAAAATAATCGGGCATAATGTCAAAGCATCCAACCGGTTTGACCCAATGGTGAACATGTGGGTTTATGAAGAAATGATCGATGGAAAGAAGCTAACAGAGATCATTAATACTGAGCATGTAAATGTTAAATACCTTCCAGGTCACAAGCTGCCTAGAAATGTGGTAAGTGTCCCAGTTTAAGGATAAGTCATCCATCAGCACTTCATGTGTCAACAGGTTGTGCAATTCTTTCTTCACCATAATCTTGTCAAATGTCTTGATTGTATTGCACAAAATTACACTGATAACTTAACTTTGACCTATACTTTTAGTCTAGCTAGTCAATCAACTGGTACGTTTTAACTCAGTATACTACAAGAATATGATGCACAGACTGTGTATTTGTCCTTTGTGGCATCATGAACTTTATTTTTTGAATAACATGAATTATCTTAATAAACAGAATAGATCTAGAATCAAAAAGAGCATCTTCTTGTTGATAAATGGCCGTTTTGTAAATCATCTTGACATATTTTTTGTGTAGCTACGACTGGATTTTATAGCAAAATATATTCCAGTGATTTTTGTAATTAGAGGTAAATTTCAGATAAGGTTTTGGGGTCAGTTCCTCAGTTATTCAACAATGACACAGAGAAAAATCTGTTGTCACATGTTGGTGATACCCAAACCTGTAAGCGTTGCTAATTTCCCAGCATGGTGTTGCATCATTTCCTTTTACTATTTAAGGACTAACTTTGTTGTTGATGCTTCACCAGGAGGCTGTTCCAGAGATCACAGAAGCCGTGAAGGGTGCAAAGATCCTCGTCTTTGTAATCCCACACCAGTTCATCAGCAAACTCTGCGATCAGATGAAGCCTCACATCACAGAGGGAACCATTGGGATATCGCTGATAAAAGTAAGATCCTGTCATTGTTCTCCATGTGAGAAGGAAAAAGGGAAAATATTGCCACTTGACCTCATGCTTGCTTCCTATTTTTATGTGGTTACAACATCACAGGACCTCAGACTTGTGATAATCCCACTTCTTTAACCACCAGTCCAGGCCACCAGTCTGCCCAGCACATGGCTAAACATTATAGCAGCACGTATGAATTTATTAATTTTGCATAACAATCAGGAGTTCTGTTTCTTCAGGGCATCGATGAAGGACCGGAGGGACTGAAGCTCATCTCAGACATCATCCGAGAGAAACTAGAGATTGAGGTCAGCGTCCTGATGGGGGCAAACATTGCCAATGAGGTGGCAGACGAGAAGTTCTGTGAGACCACGATTGGTGAGATGCTGTTTTTATTGCTGTCATCAGAGTTCTGAGTAGGGGTGTGAGCCAAAACTTGTATCCAGATATTTGGATAAAAAACTAGCCACGCTGAGGAGGTGATCAGATAATTCAGATGACATTCTCATCAGCGTGTATGATTTTTCCTTTATTTTTTACATTCAATACAGGGGCCAAAAATGAGAAAAATGGCAATATCTTCAAAGAGCTGCTCCAGACACCCAACTTCCGCATCACAGTCGTACAGGAGAGTGACACAGTGGAGTTGTGTGGAGCTCTAAAGGTAAAGTGTGGATTAAAAACATCTATACTTAAATATTTTCTTTGTCTTCGTATTGTTTGAAAATGTGCAAAAAATTTTTCTGGTCAGAACATTGTGGCAGTGGGAGCTGGATTCTGTGATGGTCTTGGTTTTGGGGATAACACCAAAGCGGCGGTGATCAGGCTGGGTCTGATGGAAATGGTTGCCTTTGCCAAAATGTTCTGCAAAGGCCAGGTGAGCGCCACAACCTTTCTGGAAAGCTGCGGCGTGGCTGACCTCGTCACCACCTGCTACGGCGGACGAAACCGCAAAGTNTTCTGGAAAGCTGCGGCGTGGCTGACCTCGTCACCACCTGCTACGGCGGACGAAACCGCAAAGTCGCCGAGGCTTTCGTCAGAACATCCAAGGTGAGTCTGGGGAAGCTTCTGGTTTTAAGTGTTAATTCAGCAAAAATCAAAGGAAACGTAGGTTTATAAAATGTCACTAAATTGCTGAAGAAAATTGAAATTGGATGTCTTTTTTTTTTTCTAGTCCATTGCTGAACTGGAGGCAGAAATGCTCAACGGCCAGAAGCTGCAGGGACCACAGACCTCTTCTGAGGTCTACAAGATTCTGCAAAAAAGGGACTTAATCAACAAGTAAGTTATTTTGAAAGTTACTTAAAGGACCATACTACCTGCATACACGTTACATTACTGACAGCCATTTTCCAAAACATAAAACTGGATTTTAGTTTTCATGTTATTTTGCCAAATACCTGAATCTGTCAAAATCAAATATTCAGGTGATACACCAACCCTCAAAAGTCAATATTTCTCATGCTAACATGTACATGGTTTTTTAATGTCTCTGGTCTTCTCTTGGGACTGTAGTCCGCAGCAGAGATATATATTTTCTTCCACACAACTCTACGCTGTATTAGTTAAATAAAATAACTTCAGCAAAAAGTAAAGAGGTTTTTTTTCACTGTGGATTATTTCTCTCAAACACGATTCAAGTCTTCAATGATTTTTATAGCGTAGTGGAATGAACTGAAATCAACGATAGTCTGAAAGGTAGGAGAAACAATTCTAAAATGTACCGCTCCAGTAGTATGTTTTGGAAAATGGTTGGCAGTAATGTAACATGCATGTGGGTTGTATTTGTTGGTCTCGAAATTTCAAAACAGCCAGTATGCTCCTTTAAAAATATATGCATTATATCGAGATACATTTTCCTCAAACTTTGTCTGAATGTCTACTTCATTTACTGTCTAGGTTTCCATTGTTCTCTGCGGTTTACCAGATCTGCTTTGAGGGGAAGGAAGTCAGAGAATTCATCACCTGTCTGCAGAATCACCCAGAACACATGCAACATTCCTCCTTCTCCTTCAATGATGACTTATAACCACTAGATGGCGGCACAGGTCTACATTATGTGAACCACAATACGCGAGACCAATACTATCCAGCATTTTCACTGAATTGATGACTTTCTTCTACCATCTGAATAAGCAAGCGATATTTTCTTACATTTACAAGCAAATATTTCTTAATTTTACTCTTATATTTTGATCAATGTAATTTTTACTTGTATCTCAAACAGTTTTTATCCAGAATGAATTGTGCTTGATGTGCAGTGAAAATATTTTAATGCTGGGATTTATCTTAAATAGTCCACTTACCACTAATTCTTTGTAATTTTGTACATGACTTGGATTTCACTACTTGATAGTGTTTACAATCATAGTCTCTCTCTTTCTCTCTTTTTTAATCTTCATGTTTTCCTCAATAAATTCTGTTTCTATGAAAGACCTGCTTTTCTTTTCACCATGAATCTCAGGCCAGAGAGCTGTGATGCTCATTTTGTGCTGATTTTTATTTCATTTGACATTTTGTCTCAAAGAGATAGACCGTCATCATCAGTCTATTTTATGACAGACAAAGACAAACGTCCAGCAATCAAACAACAGACAGTAAGTCCTGCTTTTACAAAAAGGAAACGCCTCATATAAAATATTTTACACTCATCACACTCCTTGTTCCTGGAAGCATTAGATTCCCAGAGTCAGTTTGTGACAAGCTGAAGCTGATTCCCATGAGGGCCATGGAAACCCGTTACGAGAAAGTGGATTAATGGACAAACAGCATTCTTGTCCCTCCATTTCAAAATCATGTTACAGGTCAGACTGGTGAAACCTTTGATTGTTTCCCACTTTCAGTCTGTCTCCTTCTGTCTTCCATCTCTGTCTCTTTATAGAATATCTCTCTGTCTTCCTTTACGTCTCATTTTGTCACCCGTCCACTGACATTTACAATGATAATGACTTTTTCTTTTCACTAATTTTATTTCCCCAAGCTAAACATAGATGCAGTCTAGAGAGAGAAGATATAAAACATGATTGTTTAAATTCAGGGCAATTTTTTTAAAGTGTTATTTCTCAATATTTTGGAGCTTTAAACAAAAAGTCTGTTTGTGATGTCTCCAATGTCACATCAGGTGGCATTATTTTCTTTGGGTTTGTGGTAGCTTCAAAAAGATAAGTTAACTTTAACAGTTTAGGCTGTAATATTTCTTTCCATTTAGTCTGTTATTCTTTATCTATCCTTTGAATAATATCTATCTTCTCCTCTGATGGCTTACAGGCCTCCATGGCTGCACAGATTCCAGCACATCAAAGCTAAAGCTTAAAGGGGGTGATGGAAGATGCACCAGCGTGAGTGGGNCACAAGAGTCCACGAGGAGTGTCTGTAGGTTCCCATGGGAGAGTGGAGTCCTGTGGGTGGACGGCTCCTCTCATCCCGCAACACTAACTGTCATCGGCGGTTTTTCCAGCGAGCATTGAGACCCTTATGGTTGCTTNTCATCCCGCAACACTAACTGTCATCGGCGGTTTTTCCAGCGAGCATTGAGACCCTTATGGTTGCTTGACACAAGCGCAGAGCCTCTGTTTCAAAGAGAAGGCCCACCTTCAGATGAGACCCCGGCTTGAAAGAGGAGCTTAATCACCACGGTAACTTGTCTGTCAGTACCCCACACACACATATCCACACATATACACACACTCTCCTCCAGTATGAGGCCCTTGGACCATGGATGACAATACCATAGCAGCATGGATTTGGGTCAGCTTTGTTTTTTGATGTACCTCACTCATGTAAGACCAAACTTTCTGGTCAAACATTCAAAATATTTCAATATCAACACTATACTATACTATATTTCTATACTATAACAATAGCTACTTTAACTTCAATACTAATCCCTAAATGGTACTTTTTCTGATACATTCCTCTTTCAATAGTAAAAGTCTTGAGTAAAAGGCATGTAGTGCTTTCAAATTAAATCTTAAGAGTGTACTAGAATGAGCTGCCTGGAAAGTAAGAAAAACAATTCAAAAAAATTTGGAAAATGGTTGACAGCAATATAACATTCATGTGGATCATATTCATTGGACTAACACATACAAAACTACTGCTATGGCCCTTTAAATCTGCCATCTGTGGACATGGTTCATATCGTAATGTAGGACCACCTTTTGGGTAGGGATTTCTTAATGAGCCTTAACGAGATGAACTTCTGGTCTACACAGAGATTTGATACGTAAAAAATCAATCACCTCTGCTTATGTATAGGTATTGATTGACACTTTGTAGTATTATATTTTGATCAAAAAGCCACTTGCAATCCTGTTCTGCTTATAAGAGAGTTTGTATAAAGACTTTGGGTTTAGACTCCATTATCTGACATTCAAAAAAATCATAAATTTGTATGTCACTGCTGGGTGATATTTGAGGAGCGATGAGTCCAGGATGTTACTCTTAGTCGACTTATCACACCTGTGTCTCCCTGCATGAATGTCTCTGTTGTGCATCCAGACTTCCCCCCTGAGATCTCCAAGGCTTTATTATTTTTATTATTTTAATATGTGGGCCACCCCAGGTCAGACCACATGGTTACTCCTTTAGATTTATAGCACCTGGAGAGATTTTGTGTCAAACCACACACGTCGGCTAATAACTCCCCAAAAAACACCACCTACAGGCATGTCAGGATAGACAAGCAAGTCTGGACAGTTAAGTGTTTAAACGTGTGTGTGTATGAGTGTGGATGTGCTTTTTTCCTGTACCATGTGCATTTTTGATTGTCCTTATTTTTGCTCATGTGTATGTGCTTGCATGTGTGTGTGTGTGTGTGTGTGTGTGTGTGTGTGTGTGTGTGTGTGAGACAGGGAGGGGTGATGGTCCATCCTACATCCTCTGTGCACACACAGCTAATTACAAGCCACTGATCTCCTCAGCTGTCACTGCCACACACTCTTTTTACATGTCAATGACAGCCAAATGGGACCCCGTATCCTTCCTCCTGCTCATACAATACTCTCATTGAAGCCACAGGAGAAGGACAGAAACCGAGAGGGAGAAAGGGACGGATGCCGCTCCTCGTCCCAGCTGGCATTGTCTCAATGGCAGAGGGTGCTGAGTCTTGTCCGTGAAATAACTACCACTCCTTCTCTTCTCTTCCTCCCTCCTTAGAATCCTCCTCGTTTTCCTCCTCATCCTTCACCCCTGCCCACTCTTCTTCACATCGCCTTGGCCTAATCCAGGCACATTCATGGAGACACACACCCCAGGCTCTATCTCCACGGCCTCGTCCTCCTCCTCGTCCTCCTCCTCCTCCTCCTCCTCCTCCTCCTCCTCGGAGATTCGCTTCTGCCTCCTTTTGTTTGCTGGCACTCTGGTGAGGGGGCTAAAAGAGAAAAGGAGAGGATGAGAGGAGTGGGGAGCAGGGGTGGAGGTGGAGGTGAAGGCAATGGTAGGGTCGTGGGTTGCTCGGGTTTTGCTTTTTTGCAGTTTGGGCAAGAGGAGGAAGACTTGGCAGGAAGCCTGCCTGTGGTGCTGCATACAAACACAGGGTAAAAACACAAGGCCTATTTGTTTGGCTCTCTTCTTTCTCTCACTCTTTCATTCTTTCACCTCAGGGAGAGCAGAAAGAATTGCATGAGACAGCCATAAGATACGGTCCCTCCCTCGTCCCCCTTATTCCTTATGGACATCCATCGATTCGTGAACAGCCAGGGGCTGGAAAGCAACAAGATGAGTTGATGGCAGTCACTGTCAGGAAACCATTGACCATAATTCAATGAAACTAAGTCAATTTGTACAGTAAAGTCTTGGCCGGGCGCCCAGCCTTGTTTACTGTGTAAAAAAAACCCCACATCTATTACATATAGAATACTTATGTGAATCTACAAAACAGCATCAGGAGAGAAGCCACAATTTATCACGAGCATAGTGCTGACTGAGTCAAAGCTGGATAATGTCTATTCCGTGTTTCGAGTCTATATTACATCCTGGTTCATCTAAATCCCCTCAGGTTGATCTCCTACAGACTCAGAGTAGCTGACACCAGCACAGACTACAATTCTCCGTGATTTGTGGAACATGAAATCTTTGCCTTATGTGTTTTCTCTGGTCCCCACTGTGTTTCATCTCATGCATACTTACATGGATGTAAAGATGCTATCTGGGACCACTAATGTGAAAGGGGACGTTGCTGCATTCCCAGTGTAGCTGCAAATAACATTGATGTGAGATTCCGACATGTCAGTATAGTGTGGGCTAAGCACAAAGCCACTTCCTGCTCCTCGAAGCAATGATTCACCAGAAAGACTCCTGATGATCTCACAAGTCTGATCAGATTCAATATGTTTTCCAGGATCTGGCCATGAAAGTTAGTCTTAAGCCACATCATTATTAGTTCAAGCCACACTGTGCATTATAAGATTGCTCTGAATACAAAAGCAGACATTGAAGCTTTCCATTTGATCTGCAAAAAACCAAAAACGATGTCATTTATTAATGTATTTCAGCTGATTCGTTTGTTGTTTCTCATCACGTTCTGTCTGTTGCGGTGTGTCTAGACTTTTGGGACTGTTTGGTGTTTCAATTACAGATGCTTGTGGTGCTTTGGTGACCCTGAAGACCAGCATTTAACAAGTCGACTGATAGGACACGATGCATGCTGAACACTTTTCCATAAAACAGGTACACCAAAGGAGCTGTAAGTATTGCAGAAAGCTGGAGAGTTGACTGCTTTATGACCGATCTGGCTGGACCCGCAATTGCGGTGAGCGATCCAAAGGGAGGCATTGTGGTTGAATGAGAAAGCAGCCAAACACGTTTGGAAGTGGATGAGGTAATAGTGCATGGGTATTTGTCTGTTTATGACTCTGTGTTTGTATCAATGCATCCCTGCTGTGTCATCCTGAGGGTGTGTGGTGAAGCTATTGTCACATTTGAATTCAAGTTTTGCTTTAGCTTGTTCAACCTCAGCTTTTGAAGATGTTTAATTCTAATCTCTACATCCATTTTAAAAAGGGGCATATTATACAGATTTCCATGTTCTTGGTTAATTTAGGGGTCTACGTTGAAACATTGGCAATGATTAGTGTGCTACAAAATCACACACTGAGCTACTTCTACTGTCCTTTGCTGCATACTGAGTGAAAACATGCCATGTCATGTTCTGCAAGAAAGTCTGCTCCATTCTGATTGGTCAGCTGCATCAGCTCTGAGCTGGCCAAACACACATACACACACACACACACTATGAAACATAGATGCTGGCCAAACACTCGCTTGAGGATAAATTCAAATGTGTTACATAGTGACATCAACATGCTACAGTAAAGGAATAATGGCAAACAAAGTTTTTCCATAGGGTTTGGCTGCATTTATACCGCAAATTTCATATAATAAGACAAAAACTCGGGGAAAAACCAATTAAAATTTCATGGCCAAAGCAGCAATTTTCAGGCTTGTAAAAGTTTTTTTTTTTTTCCTGATAGCAGGGCAAGCAGGAAAATGAGCCTGGATATCCCCAAATATACTGACTATGTGCATGGGAATGGCTACAACAGAAAGGACTGGACGCTCCTCAAGTTGCAGGATTCACACTAAATGCCCTGACACATCTCTTTGCATCCTCTCAGACCTGCAGCAGAAAATGTGGCTTTCCTCTCCTCCACACCAATTATTTTCTTAATGGTCCTGCAGGATCTGACCTTAGACATGACACAGACAGACTCTACATGTGCTGCAAGTCAAGATTCTAGGATTATTACCCCCCTGCTATTCGGAAAACAGAATGATTTAGAGTCAAGCACACACACGTGTACAAACACATGTGTGCATATCACATATCTCACATGACACACACATACACCACACACAGGAAGGTTATTATGATACACCAGGTGGAAGACTGCACCTGTCAGACCTTCAAGTTTATTACTGACTTGTAAAAATGTCAAACAAGAATGCTGACAGTGAAGCTTTTTACAGCTTCATTAGCATCTTTTATTTAGTGTTGGTTATATATCATTGCAGAAAAAAAAAAAAAAAAAGTATTGATTGATACATTTTGAACTAGTTCAGCACCCATCCCAATGACCTAATTTCGATTCTGAGGTATGGAAATTAGGTCATTGGGATGGATGCTGAACTAGTTCAAAGGCACAGGTATGGATGCTGTGTACCTCTGGAACTTCAGAAACCTAATGAATATTGTGCAAAAACTCCAAATGAATCATATAACTTCTACCAAAAATATTGCAGCACTTCCGTACTTCCCTATCTCGGGCTCAGAACTTATCAGTCAACTCTCAAATGTACAGTACAATAACCTGTCTTTATCATTTTTAAATTGTGACATTCATCTAGCAAAGCTTATCCTTTCACTTGAATCATGAAAAACCATCAGTAATCAAAACAATTCCATTATGAAATGTTAACTGCAAAATAATGAAACAATCTATCTCTCCATATTATTACCTTTTTCTTTCATGACATTTGATGGCAATCAGTATAATACAATGCTGCTTTTATCTGATTACTTTCTGACATTTAGGATTTATTGATTGACCATAAAGAAAGAACGACCTGGGATCACATTCTTTGGTTGATCTGGAGGTTTGCCTAGCTTAAAAATTGCTCTAAAAGAAATGTTTCTATGCAAGCTCTGAAATCATAAATCTTCCGTTGCTTAAAGTCTGGCTGTCTTGCAATGTCATCAGCCTACTCATTCTCATTCGTATCTCTCTATGCGAACAATGTTGCAATGCAGTGAGCTTAGAGGGCAAGAATGCCACAAACAGAATGGAATTTCAGAGAAACGGTTGACCACAAAGAATGCAGCAGAGACTGGCTGAAGTGGAGCATTTATTTATTTGGTTATAGATGAAAAACAGGGCAATGTGGCTGCTGCAATTGTTGATGACCTCAAAATATGAAATCCAATGAAAGCTGATCTGTCAGTACATGTTTACCTCTGAGTGTAACATTGTGTGATAAGAAAATGCATAACACACATTGAAATATGACATTAGGGATAATGTGCATGCAGCGTTTTATGCCTTGTGGGCCACTAGGATGGGCGGTAGTGAGGAATTCTGTGTGTTATGGAGCGTCCTGCAGAGAGGCCAATGAAAAGCAGAGCGCCGGTGGCTCCCAGCCGGCATAATGAAGAAGTCTACCTGGCAGTGAGGCCGGGAGTCATGTGCCTCCATTTAAATGGAAAAGAGAGAGAGAGAGAGAGAGAGAAGGGGAGGGAGAGAAATCCAGGCTGAGCGAAGAGGCTGGGGATCCTGCCAAGCCGAGACACTTGAGGAATGCAGCAGCAGCAGCAGTAGCCTTCAGTAATACCATTACACTTACTGCAAACAGCTCTTCTAGTCCACTCAGCAGAGTCAAACAGCGTGTAAACAGATGACAGGTATCACACCAGAACGAGAGAGAAATTCTGGAGGAACCTGGATCGTCTCCTGGCTCTTGAGATCCCAAGCGTAGCCATGTTTTTGGGGTTTATGTGTTTAGCACAAAGCACGCATGGGAATGCGTGGGGTGCTGCTGAGAGCTCGCGTCGGCAGATTATTGTTGGTGCTTGCACTCGTTGGCTGAGAGTGTAGGCTGCTTGAGTGAGCCTTGCCTTGTCATGTCAACATTTATGAAGTTGTGCATAAGAATGTGTGTGTGAACGTGAGGCATGCGGTGCGACTCCTCCAGCCCTGGCAGTTAGTTAATAAACACAGGCCTGTCAACAGCTGCTGGTGATGTAATGTGGAACTTCTTCTCACCCTCCTTATCCTCCTGCCCCTCCCCGCTTCCCTAACTCCCCACCACCACCACCACCACCACCACCACCACCACCACCACCCTGCCTTGTATTTCTGTCTTAACTGGGTGTTGCTGCACAGTTCCAGCACTGGCAGCACAGACAGTGTTTTTGTGAGTGTGTGTGTGTGTGTCTGTTTGTGTTGTGCATGGCTTCCCCTGCAACACTTCCCGGGGAATTTACGACAGCATGTTTTCAGCTGCTTTCAAAGGAAATTCCACATCATCACACTGTCTTCTTACCCAAAACACCTCTGAGGATCTGGGAGCAGCAGACCTGTTGAGTGGAGAGGATCCGGCTGACACAGAGTGAGTTGGGATTCCTGCTTGTTTTTGTTCTGACAGCTCCATTCAAGGTCTATGAGAGGCAAGATAGCAAGCAAGCAAATTATAAAGATCAAAAACTCAACTCTTAATCCCAAATTAATATTCCAGATTTTATTGATCAAGGAATGTGATGAAGATTGTTAAGCACAATTACCTTTCCTTACAACTTAACTTTAATCCCCATCTGTGACCTCATGACTTGATGCATTACTCTGGTTTAGTCACATGACATCTGCTATACTTTAGGGGGGAAATATTTTTAAATTTTCACCCAATTTCTGGCTAAGGGATGCATCTTCAAAGGTATGTATGTCCGTGAATGTATGGATGTCTGCAACCCAGCCGGAATGCTAAAATGTGTACTGGGGCAAAACTGACATTTTAATCCAACCAATTTAAATATTCACAGACTTTGGTTAGTTTTCCAGTACATTACATATGTTACATATA
This sequence comes from Lucifuga dentata, assembly GCA_014773175.1. Lineage (NCBI taxonomy): Eukaryota > Metazoa > Chordata > Actinopteri > Ophidiiformes > Bythitidae > Lucifuga > Lucifuga dentata. The sequence goes on along the minus strand of VXCM01002117.1, from coordinate 1,310 downwards.
CAGTATTATGTCACAGCAACAGTTTAAAGGACCATACCGTCCATTCTGCATGTTTTTGAGCCTAATATATTCATACATATATAGATACATATTCATACATATTTCACACATGTAACGTTACTGACAATCACTTCCCAAAGCATACTACTGGAATGGTGAATTAATTTTTTTTTCCTACCTTCCAGACCACCACTGGTTTCAGTTCATTCTGGTACGCTATTAAAATCAACTTGTTGATACTTGAAATGTTCATGGGATAGGTAATCCATCATCACCAACAAGACGTGTATTCAGGTTTTTTTTCAAAGATATGTAATTTTAGTGTTTAAGTGCAATAAAAAGCGTGGAGTGAATGTATGTCTGCACCAGGGAATATAGTCCCAAAAGAAGACTTGCATTTATCAAAAAAATGTAAAGGACCATGACTTCATAAGGCTGCGTAACTATTAGCAGGAGAAACATAGATTTTTAAGGTGGGTGTATCGCTTGAATATTTGATTTTGAAAGATTAAGAGATTTTGCAAAATATCAGGTAAGCTGAAATGGTTTTATCCTTTGGGAAATGATTGTCAGTAAGGTAACGTATGAAAATTGAATATATTAGGCTCAAACATGCAAAATGGCCAGTATGGTCCTTTAAATACGTATATACTGGACTATAAGGAACTTGTATAAGCCCCCAGATTTTGACCTGCAAATTTAGATTTTTAAAGAAACCCGCAAATAAGCTGACCCCTGATGTTATTCCATTTGTTCAGCAAATTACATGTTTTTTTCTGTGAATTGTCGTAGTATTCCTGTGATTTTCTGAAAATAATCCACGTACAGGTAAACAGCTGATTACCTAAGTGACGTTAGCCTAACGTTAAGTTTTCCTGACTGCTCTTCCTCGTCTGAATTGCATTGAAAGGTAAGGAAAGCTTTACAAATGAGCTGTAATTATCACGGCGCTTATTTAGCTGTGTAATTAAGGTGTTTTTTTTGTTTTTAAGAATCTCACCCATTACGTGTTTTCAGTATCCTGTACCTGAGTCGATGTGGGCCTGTCTATGTGCTGGACATTCCTCCATGCGGAGTTTTGGAATTTCCCCCAGATGTTGTTCCATCAATTTATTAATTTAGCAAATTACCTGTTTTTTTTCTGGTATTGTCATAGTATTCCTCTGATTTTCTGAAAATAATCTGCATACCGGTAAACACGATATTTATTTCAGCCGCTGATTACCGTAACTGATGGATCACGGCGCCATAAAATGTGCTGATAAGATGTTTAGTCAGGAAATACATCATTCTAAGGTATGATTTAAACT